>MDKI01190611.1:0-46074 GCA_005239505.1 Nicotiana paniculata
GAAATAAATGATAGTGATAAGGGTGGACAGGTGGGATCGGGTTGCACACCGCAACAAGACAGTTATGACAGAGAATATTTATGTTTGACTGATTTTAATCACAAAGATTTGGAAACTTTACTGTTTTAATCTAGCGTTTTCCCATATCTTGCACATTTGGTTATTTTAAATTTAAGTTTGGATACTTGGAAAGTTGTGTGAAATTTTGGTGACAGTCGAGGCCTGGAATAGGCGACTGAGGTATTTTATTTATTAATTGTTGCAGTTATATTTTCTTGTTTGCGTAGGATTGTTTTATTACTGTATTATATACATATATTGTCGCATGTTAAGTTATAATTGCACCGGCTTAGCCTCGTCACTACTTCGTCGAGGTTAGGCTCGACACTTACTCAGTATATGGGGTCGGTTGTACTGATACTACACTCTGCACACTTTTGTGAAGATCCAGGTACCGGCCATCAGTAGTGATTTTTAGTAGCAGCCATCCATTATCCGGAGACACGAGGTATATCTGTCGGCGTTCGCAAATCCTGAGAGTCTTCTCTTATTTCGTAGAGACTGTTTTATATTTCCTCAAAACAGTTATATTATTTCTTTCATCCATTATTTGTAGTATTCTTTAGTAGTTCGTGAATTGTCACACCAAACCCTGGGGTAGTCTTAGAGTTATTTATATAATTAGTTCGTGGGTCGGTCTATTTATTTTCTTATTATTTTATATTTGGAGTTATTCTTTGGAAACCATTAGATTAAGTTTACTTTAAATTTATTTTATTATGTTTAAATGGATAATCAAAGGAAAATAGCTAATCGAACTCTAACATTGGCTTGCCTAACAAGTGTGGTGTTAAGCTCCATCACGATCCCTAAGGTTGGAAATTTGGGTTGTGACTATGTATTATCTCCTTGTTGGGTTGCAAGGATGGGGGTGTTTTGAATGAGGGATATGATTTGAGGGGGTAGTAGAAAAGAGAGATTTGAGGCGCACCATGTTGAGTGCGAGATGAGTTGTTCCACTGGTATATAGAGTTCATGTTTTGGAATAGGTCCATGGATTAAGTGTCTGAGAGATAGATTGTTATCAATCCAGTGATCAGTCCAAATATTTATGTTTTTACCGTTGGTTATGTTCCAACCGGTTCCTGAGCGACAATAATCGATGTTTTTAACCATGCTTTTCCAAATGTAGGAGTCGTTAGGACGGGATTTTTGTTTGTATAAGTAATTTTTTGAAACCTTTTGTGGGTGATCATATTTTGTTGATAAAATTTCTATCCAAGGAGAGTTATTGGGGTGAGTATAGCACCAAAGAAGGTTTGTTAGAATGGCTTTATTTTTTTGGGCTAACTTTTGTATTCCCAATCCCCCTTTTGATTTTGGCGTGGTTATTTTATCCCAATTAATTAAGTGCAGTTTGTGTTTTAGCTCAGTTGAGCCCCAGAGGAAGTTTCATTTGGTTTGTTCGAGTTTGTGTATTAGTTTGGGTGGTAGTAAATTAATTTGCATTGCATATGTGGGAATTGTGTTTAGCACTGATTTGGTTAGGGTAGTTCTTCCCGCCGGAGTGAGGAATTTTAATCTCCAACCTGTTAGTTTTGAGGTAATTAGACCAATGATGTATTGGTAATCAAATGTTTTAGGTTGGGTATGTGTGATTGGGACACCTAAGTATTTGCCTAAGTTTGTGGTAATGGGTATATTCAAGGAGTTTGATATGATTTGGCTAAGAAAAGGGTTTACGTTTGCTGAGAACAGAAGTTTTGATTTTTGGAAGTTGATTCTTTGCCCAGATTTTGCACTTAATTGATTAAATATTTCAATAATTGTAGAGGTGTTAGAGGTGGTTGCTTGATCTAGGAGGATGAGGTCATCTGCGAACATGAGATGCAAGAGAGGCGGATCATTCTTATTAAGTAGTATGGGGGTCCATCGGCAAATGTCTACGTTGTGCTCGATAATTCAGGATAATGATTCCATACATATGATGGATATGTGTGGTGATAGGGGATGTCCTTGTCTTATGCCTATCGAAGGTTGGAAGAAGGGTGTAACATGTCCTCTATGGGTTGTGAAGCCAACCCCTTTGTAGGAAAACTTTTACGACTATAAGCAAATTAACTATTAGTGTAGCTTGGCAATAGCCAACCCTTTTTGTAAGAAAACTTTCGTATCTATGATATAGTGTGCTTTCTTGGAGTCTCTTGCTCTGTTCCTTGTACTGTGGTATCAGAGCCAGCCCATCATTTTGGAGGCAGGAACAGTTTACTAAATATGCTTGAGCCGTTTTCATCATCCTCTTCCCTTGCAAAAATGAATATGTCTCCCACTCTATATAAAACCTTGTCCAAAAGATATGATTATCTCTATGAAGTCGATATCCTACCCGATGAACAAAAAGTATCTTTCACTGAACTACCCCTCATAAACCCTTACTCAGCTTTTGCCAAAAAAATCATTTGCACCATGGACCCAAATCCGTTCCTTAGTCCAATACAAACCAAAAGGATTCAAAGAATATGTTGCTGCCTCAAAACTTGACCAACATCTATTCTTTCCACTCGAGAGGACCAATTTATTACCCTACAAATTCCAGATGATTTTCCGAGACAATGGAGAGATCATGGTTTTACCCATATCCATTTTGGTGCTATCCGAACTGCTCTGACTTATCATGGAAGAAAAGGTCAACCTGTTGTTGCTCGACTTTCTATTCTAGATACAAGATACTTGGAGTACCAACATCCAGATTTGGGTACTGTAAAAGTTACCTTGAATGCAGGTTTTGTCTTCATAGCTATCTTTCCAAATTTCAACATGTCCCTTTACGACCCATACTTAACCGAAGCACTAAAAATCCAAGTCCAAATTCATGGTGCTCCACAAGCCAAATATTCTATCCAAGCCACTCTTCATCACCAAATAGAGTGGCGGGTCCAAAATCATGCCATGGATCTCTGCCTTCCCGGAGGAGAAAATGCTTTACTCTGGAATATTGATGCTACCAAAGGAAACACCATGTGCACCCAAATACCCAAAAAAATTTTCAGAGATGAGCTTGTCAAAATGCTTCCTGATTCCTGGATCACAAATTATGAAAGGCTAAGAGAACCAGAAGAACCTCTACAATCTGGTGAGCCAACTTTTACCAAAATAAATGACAAAACCGTTTCCATAAGCTTTGACCATTCCCATCTCAAAAACCCCAATAAAACCATATTTTCTTGCCAAATGATCCAACCCAAAGATACAAACCTTGACCCTGACCCTGAAAGGGAACCCTTCTGGAATATACAAACTATCATGGAAGAATATGACTGGTGTAAACATTTTTACAAAGACGACAAAAGAGTTTGGTGGTTCAAATGCCCCTTTACAGGACACTGCCCTTGGGATCTCGGCTGCGACTGCCAAGACTGTTTTGAAGATCCAATTGGAGAATATGACGAAAACCACCTGCATCATTGGTAATGATTTGGCCTCAACAAGGCTAAACCAAAATCCAAGAAAAAAGGGGAAAATTACCGAAAAGCAATTTCGAGCCAAATATGAAAATAAAGACCCTTCAATTGGCTCATTAAGCCGTCCAGGTAAATATGAATTTCTTGTCGGTTACAAACCCCAAGAATGACCAAAATTACCAGAAAAATTCACTCCAAGCTGGGAAGATAGTGAAACCACCCCAAAACACAAACCACCATTAGCTCGTAACGCAAAATCTAAAAAATCACCTGAACCTAAAACTCTGTCAACCCAAAAGTCCACACACCCACAAATATTCATGTTAAGCTCCTCAAGTTCCAGCTATACCTAAGATTTTCCTCCACTCCAATCTTTTGAAAAAAAGGGTATTAGCAATGTCCAAAAAATCGCCAAGAAAAACATAGTACTACCTTCTGGAGAAAAACCCCCAACAAGTGACATCGAGGCAACAATGACCTAGAAATAAGAAAATTCCATCTGCCAAAATAAAGTGCTCAACAATATTGGCAACACCATAAAAAATGTGGCCCTACACAAGGTTTCAAAATGGCCTCAAAGGATCCAAGACTTCTATACTTGTATGGTGACCAAAAATTTGGTGGAACGAGAAAAGTATATCATCCTATCAGAACTAAGTTCACAGTTCTCAGGAATCCTCAGAGATTAGTGGAATTCACTTGGGATTCAAGACAACAATACTTTTCTTACATCCAAGGATTTGGCCTTCGACATCAGAATCCTACATGAAGTTTTCTGCGGAGATACTGGCCAAAGACAGGAGAAAATGCGAAGACAACTCTTCGAGATGAAGTGTGTGTCATTCGATAGAAATGAAATTGACAGGCATTTTAGAAAAATGGAAAAGATATACTTTGAAATCGGCGGAGAAATCAACCTGAAGCAAGCCTTTGTCTCTTCCCTTCAAAAGTTGTCGGCAAGCCGAACCATGACCATTATTGAAGAAAATTTTCAATCAATAACAAACCCACAGGTCGTCTATATCAGGCAAGCTATTTTCGTAGCATTGGAGGACATCTTTACAAAGCTCAGCCCTAAAACAAATTATCTAGCACAATCCATCGCTTGACAAAGCATATCGCAAATCCGATCTGATCACTGCATCAGGATGTTCCGACCACATATCTAGGCGACGGAAAGGATTCAGGAGGTTCAGATGGCCAAGAATTTCAGATGGAAAATCAAGGTCCAAGAGACGCACAAAATATTTCAGACGTAGAAGGCCAGGAAATTTTCATAAGAAAAACAGATGCTTTATTTGCCACGAGATTGGACATTTCAGGAAAAATTGTCCCCAATCAAGAAGATCTGTCAAACTCCTTGAAGAGATTGAAGATTACACTGGCATACATCACAAAAAAGAGGAAGACCTTGAATCCATATTCTCTGTGGATGATGAACCTAGTGAAGAAGCTTTATTTTCTCTTGATATCTATGAAGATCAAGGCAATGAGCACTACCAAATTTCAGAACTAGTGATCGAAGCTCGAGAGGATATCAACACTCTCATAGTCGTTCCTCAAGTAGAACTCAAAGCCTATTAACCCAAATGGGATAAACCAACTCGATTTATTGCTTTAATCGACACTGGAGATGCTTACTCACTCATAAATCCTGTTGTTCTCCCTGAAGATCAATGGGTTCTGCACTTTAAGGATTTTAACACCGCATTAAATGGAATCCTGAATACCACCGCCATCACAAAGTATCCGGTCACAATTGAGTTCTTTCCAGGATTGAAGTGCAGAACCAAGCTGATAGGGTCGGATGTACCAGGAAAAGATCTTATTGTTGGATTCGACATTTATATACACCTTAGAGATCAACTACAGATTAAGGCTAACGCGATAGAGTTTAAGAAGCAGTTCAAACCTTCTTCTGAGATTCCAAGGCTATTCCAAACCACTAACGACGAACAAATCAAAGAAATTTAGCAAAATCTCATTGAGCATTCGTGTGCTGAATCCTATAAGGATTTCATGAAGAAAGGGAAAAGACAGTTATGGAAAAACGAAGAGTATTTTATCAAGTCCCTTTTAAGAAGAATGAAAACATCAATCCAAAAAAAGCCAGTCATTCAAGCATGAATCCAGATCATCTTCATCTTGAAAAGAAAGAATGTGAAGAACTTTAGGAATTGGATCTGATAGAGCCATCAAATTCACAATGGGCATGCGAAACATTTTATGTCAACAAAAGAGCTGAGCAGACAAGAGGAATACTCAGGTTAGTCATTAACTACCAGCCACTCAACCATTTCCCCCAAGATGATAAATTCCCTATCCCAAATAAACTCACTCTTTTCTCTCACTTAGCCAAGGCCAAATATTTTTCCAAGTTTGATTTAAAATCTGGATTTTGGCAATTGGGAATCCACCTTGAAGAAAGACCCGAAAAGGGATTTTGCATCCCCGATCATCACTTCCAATGGAAAGTCATGCCATTCGGGTTAAAATTTGCACCCTCCTTGTTTCAAAAGGCCATGATAAAAATATTCCAGCCCATCCTACATACCTATTTAGTTTACATTGATTACACCCTGTTATTTAGTGATACATTGGAGGAACATGTCAACTTGCTTCGTCAGTTTGAGGCATTGATAACATACTATGGGATCATGCTTTCAGCAAAAAAGATGGTTCTTGCCGAACAAGAGATTGATTTTCTTGGAATGCATTTTGTCCAAGGTGCATACAGTCTAGGACCACATATATGTCAAGAACTACTCAAATTTCCAGATACCAGCTTCACAATAGAGCAGATCCAGCAGTTCTTGGGTATAGTAAATTATGTGATAGATTTCATCCAAATTATCTCTACATACATTTCTCCGCTCACAGAGATGCTCAAGTAAAATGCTCCACCATGGGTAAAGAAACAATATGAAACAGTTAGGGAAATAAAGGAGATTTCTAAAAATGTCAAGTCCCTCTACATCCCTTCAGACGTTAAAAAAATACTGCAAACTGATGTCAGCAATGAATATTGGAGTGCCGTTCTATTTGAAGAAAAAGATGGCCAGAGAAAAATATGCAGATATGCCACCTGAAAGTTCAAAGATGCAGAGCAACATTACCACTCCATCTTCAAGGAAATTCTTGCAGTAAAGAATGGAATCAAGAAATTCAATTTTTTCCTGATTGACATAGAATTTCTGATAGAAATGGATATAAAGGCCTTCCCAAAGATGATCCAGGTAAATGCAAAAATTATTCCCAATCCTCAAATGCTAAGATGGGCCCAATGGTTCTCTCCATAAAAGTTTCAAGTCAAGCACGTGAAAGGAAAGGATAATATTCTTGCAGATTTTCTGTCTCGACTGGAAGAATTCTCAAAGAGATTTTCCCCAGCAAAACTGAGGTCAAATCAAAAGCTAATCAGCCACATCTTCATGCTTTCAAATGTACCAGGAACAAGTTCATTGTAGCCAACAGATCATCTACCAGAGTTATTCAACCTCATGGATCCCCTTGATCCATCAATTCTTATGGAAAGAAGAACTTATTATGAGCTCCAAGTTTTCCGACAACATGGAGGATCCATTCTCAAGCCTTATGGGATCAATCCATAATATACGTTCTGTCATATAGTCATATCACAAGCCAAGGATTTTCCACAAAAACTATTATGGGTTTTCTAGTACCTATGCCATTAGTACTACATTTTCATGGAATTCAAGTGCAACGTATTCAAAGATTTCGACAACATTGAACCAGCTCTTGAAGTATTTTTACTAGGGTTCAAGCATAGGAGATATTGGATAAAATGTTTCAACGATTCCTATAAAGCAAAGGTATTCATGTTTCATAGGCCAGTGAAGATTATTAACGGAAAAGTCCAGGCACAAGCAGAGGCGTCATCCCAGTGGAAATTTCCCGTGTCCATTTTATCCATGGAAGAAGAATATAGTGAAGCGCAAAGAATTATCTACCAGCAAAACAGGTGCATCCCGAAAGAGATATGGACAAAAGATTGGGCAAGCTGGAATTATACCAGCACTCATCCTCACTGGGAAAGAGTCCGAGAAGCAGCAAAAGAATATCAAACTCCGTATGAAGTCATACGGGAAAAAATCACTCAAGACATCTCCAGATTAAGGTTGCGGATCACATCCCTCAATCCAAAAGAGAAGGAACATAGAGAAGAAGAACCGTCGAGTTCCAGGCGTTACTACAAAAGATCTTTGAAAAGATGCCTAGAAGACAAACCGAGAAAATCAATGGAAGATAATCATCCATGTTAATCTCACCATAATCCTACATTACCTACCGAAAAATCCTAAAATATAATCTACCTATACCAAGCAAAAATTCCACGTCCTTCCAAACCATCCGGGTTTTGCTTTCACATGATTTCACATGCCTCCACATGCTTCGTCACATACAACACCCTATTTTCATATGCTTTCACTTGCTCCCAAAAACTTTCACATGCTCCCAAAAACTTTCACATGCTTAACCATGTATATTTCACCCCTTTCACATGTTTTCAGGACTTTTTTAGTTGCTTTGCCTAAAGGTCCTTCACATGTAAAAAGGGACCCACTTGTAGATCGGGTTGCCATGTAAAATAGGTTTATTTTATAATATAAGTTTGTTTTGTAATAACCTCCTAGTCCTATATAAAGGAGGCCTTATAGTAGTTGTAAAATCATTTTGGAAGCTATCTTATACCTCATAAATTAGATGTGATATTCTAAAATTGAGAATTTAAACTCATAAAGTTCAAATCCTGAATTAGTCTCTGCTCACCCAATGTATTAAAGCTACCAGCATCTTTATAAACTAAATATGAGCAATGCGAAAAGTAGTCTACAACACTACTAAACTATCCATTTCCAGGATAAGACTTAGTTTTTATCAAGTGCTATATATTGCCACTAATTACGTGTAAGAAACCTTTCTCTTGCAAATTAAGAGTTTTCAAGCGATTAGTCCAATTAAAGAAGACCCAAAAAGCTGCCCAACCATATATAACTCTCTTCAAAGTCTTCAACCAAAACTCAAGACTTAATTAGTTATACTGAATTTATAACCACATGATAAGGTAGAAGAAATTTCAAGCCTCCAAAATCAGAAATGTAGCAACCTCTCAGGAGTTGCTCCTTGTTGAGACGATGGAACTACTTAGCCTCTAAACCAAGATACGAACTGGACAAGTAATCATGTAGTTGGTAGAATTATTTCTTTTAGCCAATTCTTGTATTTTGGCCACTTTTAAATACAACTAGTAGTCAGCTGAGGCCCAAATTATAAATATCAGTCGTTGGATACAGAAGGATCCATCGGGTCATCTTCACTCTTTCAGTTTTCACAAAAAGAACAGATTCTCACTTTCTCTTACGCTGGAAACCTTATTAGCATTGTATTCTCTGTTTATTTTACATTGTTATCATGGTATCATAGTCCAACTCATTCCAATTCTCACCGGTGTTAGATCCATATATTTGTTTTTCACGCTCCAAGTGACAAGCCCGGGCGCACGGAGGGTGTTGAGTCTCCTATATTGGCTGAGGGATGGGGGACTTGATCTCCTTCTATGGCGTGGCAATCCTCACCTCATGAGCTAGCTTTTGGGGTTGAGTTAGACTTAATATCCATATCTTGATCATGGTATCTGTTGAGATAATAGACTACTTATCCTCTATACCAAGACACAAACATGATAAGTAATAGTGTAGTTGGTAGAATTATTTAGTTTGGGTCATTCTTGTATGTGAGCCACTTTGTAAATACAACTAGTAGTCAGGTATAGAAAACTCAACTGAGGCCCAACTTATAAACATCAGTGGCTAGATCTAGGAGGATCCATCGGGTCATCTTCACTCTTTTAGTTTACACAAAAAAGAACATATGCTCTCTTTCTATTATGCTGGACACCCTAATAATATTTTGTCATTATCTGTTAATTTTGCACTTGTAATCGTGGTATCAGAGCGAAGATCCTACTACGTCTTATGCTGCTCTATCTCCGATCGTACCCCGATTTTGTTCTATTGACTTTTGGTTTACAGGTTGTTGGTGATTTGCCAGTTTTCTAGAAGAAAGTGACTTCTTATGTTTTCCTTGTCGATGTATATTCTCCTCTAGTGTTTGAGTTACTTTCCGACGTTTTGAGTTCAAATTCGAAGAGTGTTTGTCCATTTGCTTTACTCAGTGTTGGCTCTAGGGTTACGACTTCTCATCTAAAGAACGTTTTTCTCCGGTAGTGAAGAAGTTTGGTAAACTCGTTCCTTTTCTCTGTTAGGTTTCTACATATCTAGCCTTGTTGAACATTTTTGCATATCTAGCCTTGTTGAACATTTTTGCATATCTAGCCTTGTTGAATATTTGTTGTGAATTTTTTTGCCTTATTGTGTTGATAATGTTAATCTTGTGGAGGTGAAAGTGTGTAATTGCTATGAGAAATACTGCTACTTTTTTCCTCCTGATCTCTCAAGTCCCTTATTTGTACATTTTTCTGATATTCCAAGTATTTCCTTAGTTCATGTCCCCTTTTCGGGTAGTGGATTTGGAAATGCATGGAAGAGGAAGATGATTGTTACCTTGTTGGCTAAGAATAAGATAGCTTCTGTTGATGGTATATGTCCTCGACCAACTACTAATGGACCTGAACAAAAATTGTGCGATAAATGTAACAATATGGTAATATAATGGTTAACAAGCTCCCTCTCTCCTGAGATAGCTGAAAGTGTCCAATACTCTGAGACTGCTCAAAGCATATGGTACAGTTAAAATCGGAACACCAAACTTTGTATTCCGATTAAGTTACGAGTAAAACAAACCTTGACAATTCTTTAGTCGTGTGCATTTGTGGACTCATCATCCACAAAGAATACTAACCATCTTCCTACGACATTGAACACCAACTGAAATAATTGATGCAACAGGTGTACATCAACAATAATATTAGCAGTGTTAATTTCAACAATAACATCGTGAAAATATCTTTAAGATTGTGAAGAAAAATTGGTTATGGAGAATAGGAGTTAGGTTGAGGCGCGTCAAGTACACTGTCCTTAGGGTATTTCGCACATACAATAATGAATAAAGTTAGGCATATCCCCAAGGATTTTTCTAGTTCTTTTAGTTATAAAACTGGGAACAAAAATAACACAAAATTAAGAAAGAAACCCAGCATATATGAGGAAGTAGATGATTCAAAAAGTTGTGTTACGAGTCCCTAAAATACCTTGTATCTACATCATTGCTCCAAGAACTAGATAATGCCTAGTTCATGGCTAGTTTAACTCTATTAAATATAAAATAATCTACTAAATAATATGTAGATAAAAAATAATAGTTCAAAGAGAAAACAATTGCTATGAGAAATACTGCTACTTTTTTCCTCCTGATCTCTCAAGTCACTTATTTGTACATTTTTATGATATTCCAAGTATTTCCTTCGTTCATGTCCCCTTTTCGGGTATGGATTTGGCAATGCATGGAAGAGGAAGATGATTGTTACCTTGTCGTCTAAGAATAAGATAGCTTTTGTTGAAGGTAAATGTCCTCGACCAACTACTAATGGACTTGAACAAAAATTGTGGGATAGATGTAACAATATGGTGATATCATGGTTAACAAGCTCCCTCTCTCCTGAGATAGCTGAAAGTGTCCAATACTCTGAGACTGCTCAAAGCATATGGTACAGTTAAAATCGGAACACCAAACTTTGTATTCCGATTAAGTTACGAGTAACACAAACCTTGACAATTCATTTGTCGTGTGCATTTGTGGACTCATCATCCACAAGAATACTAACCATATTCCAACGACAATGAACACCAAAGGAAATAATTGATGCAACAGGTATAGTAGCATCAACAATAATATTAGCAGTGTTAATTTCAATAATAACATCGTGAAAATATGTTTAAGATTATGAAGAAAAATTGGTTATGCAGAATAGGAGTTAGCTTGAGGCGCGTCAAGTACACTGTCCTTAGGGTATTTCGCACATACAATAATGAATAAAATTAGGCATATTCCCCAGGATTTTTCTACCTCTTTCAGTTATATAACTGGGAACAAAAATAACACAAAATTAAGAAAGAAACCCAGCATATATGAGGAAGTAGATGATTCAGAAAGTTGTGTTACAAGTCCCTAAAATACCTTGTATCTACCTCATTGCTCCAACAACTAGATAATGCCTAGTTCATGGCTAGTTTAACTTTATTAAATATAAAATAATCTACTAAATAAAACGTAGATATAAAATAATATTTCAAAGAGAAAATAATTGCTATGAGAAATACTGCTACTTTTTTCCTCCTGATCTCTCAAGTCCCTTATTTGTACATTTTTCTGATATTCCAAGTATTTGCTTCGTTCTGTCCCCTTTTCGGGTAGTGGATTTGTCAATGCATGGAAGAGGAAGATGATTGTTACCTTGTCGTCTAAGAATAAGATAACGTTTTTGATTGTATATGTCCTCGACCAACTATTAATGGACCTGGACAAAACTTGTGGGATAGATGTAATAATATGGTGATATCATGGTTAATAAGCTCCCTCGCTCCTGAGATAGCTGAAAGTGTCCAATACTTCGAGACTGCTCAAAGCATATGGTACAGTTAAAATTGGAATACCAAACTTTCTATTCCGATTAAGTTACGAGTAACACAAACCTTGTCAATTTATTAGTCGTGTGCATTTGTGGACTCATCATCCACAAAGAATACTAACCATCTTCGTACGACAATGAACACCAACGGAAATAATTGATGCAACAGGTGTAGTAGCATCAACAATAATATTAGAAGTGTTAATTTCAATAATAACATCGTGAAAATATGTTTAAGATTATGAAGAAAAATTGGTTATGCAGAATAGGAGTTAGCTTGAGGCGCGTCAAGTACACTGTCCTTAGGGTATTTCGCACATACAATAACGAATAAAATGAGGCATATTCCCCAGGATTTTTCTAGATCTTTCAGTTGTAAAACTGGGAAAAAAAATAACACAAAATTAAGAAAGAAACCCAACATATACGAGGAAGTAGATGATTCAGAAAGTTGTGTTACAAGTCCCTAAAATACCTTGTATCTACATCATTGCTCCAACAACTAGATAATGCCCAGTTCATGGCTAGTTTAACTCTATTAAATATAAAATAATCTACTAAATAATACGTAGATATAGAATAATATTACAAAGAGAAACCAATTTTCAAACCAACATGGACATTCTAGTTTTTCAACCCAAATTAAATAGGACGCCCCGTCAAGTTTTTACTTGTTTCACCCAAGTCATAAAAAAGGGATACTTGACCATATTATTACCACAAGAAAGTCGCCCCTATCTCTATGTTGGCTTATACACTCCATGACTTTCTTATGTTATGGGGTCTCGAAGAGGAATTTAGCTGCCAACCCTAGTCAGTAACTCTTACAACTCTATAGTTTAAAACCAATTCACATTAAATACTCGAATGATAGAGTGACACGTGATACCGCAGACAGACGGAAGACGAAGCAAGAGTAATTTAAGACCGGGGATAACCGCTTCAGTTTGCATCAAGTAGACCCCAAAGGGAAAATTGTTAATAAGGGCAGACGAATATTTGCCACCTAATGAATTCAATGAAGAATATTCTTCAGTATTAAATACACGTCTATTATAGAGAATTTTGGGGTTCATTACTTGTCGTTACATATTCATCAATGGCCCCCATTATTGTTATTTAATAGGGCCTTGATCCTTGGACCTTGTTCCCTAGGTATAACTATAAATAGTGACTTCAACAACTATTATAAGACGGGAAAATTTGAAAAAAACTTTTGCTACATATAATTCCAAGCTAAATAAGTGGAAATCAACCAGCGGCAAGGGAGATGAACGCTATCTCTATTTCCAACAGTAAGGGAAAGGTATACGCGACATAGAAATTACAGGAACCGACGCTCGCTCTGGAACCAAACAAAGACGACAAAGAGCCGTTGGAATCCTACCAGGTACCGAGGTATTTTCTAGGTACCAAAAGAAACAAACATAACTAAATCGATGGAGGAAGAACTCGATTCAAGTGGAATTGTTCGAAAAGTTCCTAGAGAGGAAGTTCCACTTGAGGACAGGATTAAATCCCAAGCTCAGGTCAGGATTTATAGAATTTCTTAAAACTAATGCTGATTGTTTTGCATGGTCGCACGGGGATATGACAGGTATCCCGCTAGAGGTGTTCGTGCACAAGTTAATCCTGGACCCCAGCATCCCTCCGGTAAGTAAAAAGAAGTGCCCACTCACCAAGGTCAGAAACAGGCTTGTCAAAGAAGAGGTAACTCGATTGCTCGATATCGATTCAATCCGGGAGTACTGGCTAGCTAACATAGTAGTAGTTCGAAAAAAGAATAATAAATTTCACATGTGCATAGATTATAACGATCTGAATAAGGCGTGCCCAAAAGACTCATTCCTATTGTCAAACATTGATCAAATGATTGGTGCAACGACCGTACACGAGTTGATAAGTTCCCTCGGTTCCTGTTCTAGGTACAACCAAATCAAGATGAACCCCGAGGATCTTGAAAAAACATCGTACGTAACAAACTTTGGCACATATTGCTACAATGTGATGCCTTTCGGGTTTAAGAACGCCGAAGCCACTTATTAGAGGCTCGTGAACAAAATGTTCGAAAAGCAAATAGGGAAAGCAATGGAAGTTTATATAGATGATATACTGGTTAAGTCTTTGAACACAGGTGACCATCTGAAACACCTCCAAGAAACCTTTGACATCCTAAGGAAGCACAACGTGAAGCTTAACCCCAAAAAGTGTACGTTCGGAGTCAGCTCCTGTAAATTTTTGGGTTTCCAGGTGTCACAAAGGGGGATCAAAGTCCATCCTGACAAGATTAAAGCCATCAAGGACATTCCAGACCAGCTGACAAATGTAAAACAAGTCTAAAGACTAACTGGGAGATTGAATGCTCTAAGCAGGTTCATTTCTCGGTCCTCAGAAAAATGCCATCACTTCTTCCCACTTGTGAAGAAGAAGAAAAACTTCGAGTGAACTCCAAAATGTCAACATCCTCTAAATGACCTGAAAAAGTATCTATCAAGTCCTTTGTTACTATCAAAACTGGAGGAAGGCGAACAATTGCTAATATACTTAGCAGTCTCGGAGTTAGTGGTAAGTGTCGTTCTAGTCTGGGAAGACGAAGGTACTCAATCTGCTATCTATTACATTAGAAAAATTTTAATGGGAGCAGAAACTCGTTATCCGCACCTTGAAAAATTGGCCTTGGCTCTCGTAGTCGCCGCTCGAAATCTTAGGCCTTACTTTTACTGCCACCCGATAGTCGTGATAACCACATTTTCCCCGCAGAATGTCCTTCACAAACCTGAATTATCAGGCCAACTAGCCAAATGGGTAGTCGAAATGAGTGAATTCGACATTGGTTATAAACCCAAGACTACGATCAAATCACAAGTTTTGGCCGACTTTGTAGTCGAATTCAGTGATGGTGTCAGAAACGACCTTAGAAGTTTGGACCTTATTGACGGACGAAACTTCTAATGTGAAAGGGTCCGAGCTCAGGGTAATATTAGTCACGCCCTCAGGAGAAGTCTTGAGACAACCCATAAAAATTGTTGCCTTAACTAACAATGAAGCCGAGTATGAGGCTGTGATTGCAAGACTTAAACCGGCCCAGGGACTAGACTTCGAGGTCATTAAAATCAAATGTGATTCCCAACTAGTGATAATTCAGGTATATGAAATCTTTGAAACCAAAGAGGAATGCATGAAACAATATGTGGTGAAAGTTCAAACTCTATGCGCGCGGTTCAGGGAATGGTCAATCAACCACATCCCAAGAGAAGAAAATGCAAAAGCAGACGTACTTCCCAATCTGGGCTCGTCGATGAAAATAATAGGATTAGATTTCGGTACGGTCGTACAACTCATGCACTCAGTATTGGATGTGGAAGGTTATTATGAAGTAAATACGACCAACTTGGTCTGGGATTGGAGAAATAAAATCATTGAGTACCTTAAGCACGACAAACTGCCCGAAGACCCGAAGGCATCCCGGGCACTCCGCACCAAAGCAGCTCGCTATAGCTTATGGGGAGGATAGTTGTATAGAAGGTCGTTCCAAGGCCCGTTAGCCCGATGCTTAGGAGCCTCCGAGGCTAATTATGTCATAAGAGAGGTTCAAGAAGGAATTTGTGGAAATCATTCAGGTGCAGATTCATTGGTATTAAAATTTGTTAGTTCAGGATACTACTGGCCCCAGATGCAACAAGACGCTAAGGCATTCATTCAGAAATGCGACAAGTGTCAACACCATGCACTGTTAGTGCACCAGCCGGCAGAGTTACTTTACTAGATATTATTCCAATGGCCATTCATGAAATGGGGGATGAACATAGTCGGTCCTCTTCAACTGGATCCCCGTAAGGTAAGGTTTCTTTTGATTTTATTTGATTACTTCACTAAGTGGTTTGAAGTAGGTTTTTACCAGAAAATCAACGAGCGAAAAATGGTCGATTTCTTGTGGGAAAACATAATTTGTCGGTTCGCAATATCGAAGGAAATTTCCTGCGACAACAGGCCACAATTCATAGGAGCAAAGGTCATAAAATTCCTTGGAGATTTGAAAATCAAAAGAATCACATCTTCGCCATACTATCCGAGCGTAAATGGCCAAGCAGAATCGACAAATAAGGTGATTAGTCAAACCCTCAAAAAGATATTGGAAGAAGCCAAAGGCAAGTGGCCCGAAGAGTTATCGGGAGTGTTATGGCACTCCCAATATGATAAATTAAATCGTCAAATAAATCTCCAACTATCAACATTCATGTAAAACCATAACCCAAAATAAATGAGTTTAGCAACGCATAGTCATGGTATCAAACTCAAATAACTCCCAAGAATACGTAAAAATCAATAAAAGAAGGGAAAAGTAAGAACTCAAGATGAATTTCGTGGTTTCCAAACTCTGTGATTTCTTTTCTCTGCTTCCAAGTATGTTAAATGACCTACAAGAGGCGTTTTTGGCTTTTATATTACGTACAAAAGTCGTGGGCCAAAGTTTTTCATTTCCTATTCCGAATCAGCTTCAGAGATTGATGCTGAGTTCGATGTTTCGCGTCCGCCTCAGCTTGAACTTCTCAGCATCGGATGCTGGGGAGGATGCTTTGCATCCACCTCCATTCCCTCAACTTTGCTGCACCCAGGTGCGGATGCTAAGGTGGATGCCTTCTTCCGACTTCATTGCTAAGGGTGCACCAAATAGTCTTTTTTCCAAGGTCAGATGCGACGAATCCACCCTCTCCTCCTATAGATGGAGCACTGTTTCTTCATATTTTTGTACTTCAAACATCCTAAATCATCACAGACAACTTAATTATCCATAAGACCAATAATTAACACATGTTGGCCATTTTAAACACCAAATAGCACTAAAAAGCGATTAAAATACGGGTAAAGTAATATTAAAACATATAGAAATATGTCCAAAATCACCACCCCCACTTAAATATTTATTCGTCTTCGAGCAAAGTAAAATCAACCTATAATAGATCGAACAAAATTAAGCTTATCACCATCAAGCCACTACTTTTCAATTAAGCTTAAGCACCAATGACTTGGGTTGATACCAACAATTTGGTCTTTGAATATACATTCTTTACTTACCTTCCCATATTCAAAATTTTTCGAACACAATAGTGGATAGTTCAATATAATTAAATAACAACTTTGGGTCATCTTAACCTCAGAAACTGACCCCCTAGCATAACTACTTTCAGGCCAACTTACTCATTTTGACTGAAGATCTTAATAAAGTCACCTATCCATCATGAAACATGTGCACTCACCACAAAATAAAGAGAGATAGTCCACACACTAAAATAAAATTCGAACATAATTTAAGGACTTCAAACGATAGAAGAAATAACTCACTCTCTCAAAGAAGTTCACATGTGCACAAAAGGTACCATAGGCTTGCCCATTATATAAATATCTACTAATGTAGACCGGCTCAATATAAAATCAATTAGGACTTTATTGTGGTTGTAACATAGGCTAAGGGACGATTAGGATATATATAGGAAATAGTGGTTAACCCTCCTAAGCCTTTTAACACGTCAAGTAATCACTTTAAGTGCAAATTTCTTTAACCCAACTTCAAACTTTAGAAATAACATCACCCCCAAAACATTCCCTTTTTCTTTAAGAACTACTTTGACACACACGCACTAGCAAGGACAAGATGTATTATTGATTTTGCTAATCTTTTTTTTCTCTTCTCTCAGATTTTTTTTTCCTACAATTTCCGCTAGTGGTGTATTTCTTACAAAACAAGTGCACCTTTCTTCCTTTCATTGGTTCCACTCGAAAATGCCCCACACTTAGTCCTTACTTCTTCTAGAACTCTTTTCACAATTAAAGTGCTTTAAAAGGTAAAATGATCAAAATTTTCAATTAAGAACAAAAGGGTATAGGCTCCTAATGTGGGTGCCAAGTAAAAGGTCTACATGCTGAAAATGGCTAACTAGGGATGATTTTATTTGTGGTAGCATTACAATTCAAAAAGAATCAAAGAAGGCTAAAATCATATTTCAAACTGAGCAAAACCTGGGATCTCGCTTCAACTCACAACCGGGCAAGTTCTAGACACAAATGTACTACATGGAACTACACAAAAAATCTCACCACAGTGTAGCACATGATTCAATTAGGATGGCTACATTCCAACTCTCAATCAAAAGAAGTACAGAGTTAAATCACAATTTTAATGCATAAGGCAGAGCAGTTAGCACAAGAGTCAAGAAAATGAGCCTAAGCGTCACAAAGAAGCTATTCTACTTTTCAAGGCACACATAGTTCTCAAACTCATGGAGAAAGTTATAATCCACATGCTCAGGTCTAACTCTGTTCATATCAAACAAGTCATTAAATGTGGTGTGTTGATAACCAATTTTGCCTTCATATTTTCTCAAATAGTATATATACTTTCAAAATATTATTTTACATCATTATTTAATTTACAAGCATTAAATATAACTTTCCATAATTTTAGAGTTTTAAAATTGATTTTCTTACATTTAAGTTACTTAAATATTTATTAATTACTCCGTCAAATTATTTTATGATGATTTAATAAACTAAAATTATTATTTGCATCCATAATACATGTTTCAATTTTTTACTTCATTTTATATAGTTACAGTAGTATTTTTAAGCTATTTGCACAATCTTGCAGGCATAGCCTATATTATGCATTTTTATTACATTTGTCATTTAGTTTAAGGTCAAAATAAAACTTTATATTTTTATAATCTTCTACTATTATTTTAAAGTATTAATTTGCATAAATAGGATTTTTATATATTTATTTAACTATTTTTATTAAATTATTTCCCTTTTAATCTCCTATTTAAAAAACTGGCCCAATTTTAGGCTAATTTTCGAACCAATTTTGGCCCAAGTGCTTAGCCCACTCACACTCCTCTTCACCAGCCCAATCCAAATGACCCCTTAATCCCCAACCCATTTCCAAAACCCGACCCAGCTCTTCTTAAACCTCAGCCATTGATCAACGACTCACAACGCTCCACCCCCTTTCCTTATATCCCTTCACCCTAACCCTAATCCCCATTCCCTAAATACCACCACGTCTGTTCTCTCTGTTACTCCTCTCTCTTTCACGAACCCTATCCGTCACACCCCAATTATCTCCGATTCCGACCTCGATATGGAATCCTCTTACGATTTGCCTTCTGTATATGCTCCATCTCCATGTTACTTACATGGTTTTGGTATTACTTAGTAATTGCCTATTTTTGTCAAGTACCATACCTTGAATCCTATGGAAATCGTCCTCAATCTTCAAAATCTAGACAGTTCACCAAAATGTTTGTCGAATCTTTGATTTCTGTCAATTAGGGTTTACATAATTTTTCCTAATCCGATTTTTTATTGAATTTTCATGTTATTATTTCCTTATCTGTGTTGATTTTACAGTGTTTCCTTGATCCGTTTGCTTGGTTTATATTACTATATAAATCCCTTCCCATTTCCCTTTGAGACAGATTTTAATCACTGGATTTACTAAAAACTCAAAGCTATTACTCTATTATTCTATCATTGTCCACTTCGGCTCTTGGCTGGCTGAAAGCCAAGGCCACCGGGATTTGATTTTTCAAACTTTTCTTGGTGCGAGCACTACCTGGGGTTCATTTGAAAACCTTGGGAACTCTGACGCACTAAGATCTTAGGTTCTATTGCTCTTTGTTGACGTTTAGAATACTATGGAGTTTGGTCTTTCTTGTTTGTATATTTGTCAATTGATAAATGGTAAGTTTCTTAGCTTTTGCAATTTCATTCTCCCGTATTCATGATTTGCATATTCATACCTCTGAAATTTCGTGACCTAATGTGTTTCTAGACTATCTCTATGAGCAACCTTGTTGGCATTGAACTTGTTTCATGATCTAAACTTCTTTAGCATTGATTTTACCTAAGAAAACTTCCAGTCCTGAAATATATTATTTGTACATACTTAACTTGAATAATTTGGACTCCTTTAATCTCGCTTAGACTAGTAGGTTGGTATATGAATGTTTATCTTTATTACATAGCATGAATCTTCTTCCCTGCTTTGTCATGAATCATTGTAATGACTATCTCATGCTTGAAATGTACTTAAGGTATTCATGTTAACTATGATCCGCTCTCATGCTAGTTTTATCACTTTTTTATGTTTTTGGTCTGCTAAATCATGTACCCTCCAGTGATTATTTGACACTTTTATAATAGCTGTCCTAACTTGTATTGTTCCATATAAAGTTTTGATATTTGTCTGTTTCATTGTTTTCTTGTATTATGATGCTTAACTTGAATAATTTGGACCCCTAGGTTTTAATCCTTTAAGATAGTGCTTTACTTTGGACTCGTCTTGGCATTGTGCACTTTTAATCTAAAAAAATTTGATTCCTTTAACTCTCAATATGTTTTCTGCCAATATGTTATCTCTTCCTAAGGCTTAGACCTGTAATAGAAACCTGCCCTCTAAGTTCTCTTGAACCTCTTAACTGGCATGTTTGTGTTTTTAAGCAACTCTGCTATGTCTGCTTCTGAAATGCAAGTGCATCTATTCAAATTCTGTCACTTAATCATTGTTCTCTCAATCTCATTTGTTATCTATATCTATTATGTCATTCTTGGCCGGCTGAAAGCCAAGGCCACCGAGACTCTCACCACTGCCCTCCCTAGTGTGAGCACTGCTTGGAGTCCAATTGAGACCCTTGTGAACTCTGACACACTAGGACTTGGGATTTTTTGGCCACTCTCTTTACTTCTTATACCTGAGTTATCTCAAACACTCAATTCTTTCCTCATTCTATCTATCGAACATGCAAGATGTTTTGTTTAAAGCGATTTCTGGGTAACTCGATGTTTGGTCATGTGGTCAATCTGTGGTTGTCTTGTTTTTGCTTTGGTTTTCTCTGTGATTTCTGGGTTGTGCTGATGGATATAGTTCCCTGTTAATCGGGGTGGGCCTGTTATAGATCCACAGTTATTATTTGTATAATTCCTTGTAATTACATTCATTACTGGGCCTGTAATAACTTTGTAATAAACAATTGGGGGTGTTAGTAAAAAATTGGGGAAAACGGGTATACTTAATGTTTGGATGAAAGGCTAGCAAGCATGCTTATATGATTTACATGATTTACTTATCCAATCTGCTATATATGCCTTTTAATTTCTGGGTGCACTGTTAGAAATCACGTCATTAAGAGAATCACACACACACACACACTACTCGTCTACTATCTAAACATTAGTTCAAATGCTTCATTTATTTCTATGTCTACTGCTACGTGTTATTAGACAGTATGTCTATAGGAAATAAACATTATTCTAATTTGCATAACCGTTTCATATTCATTAGATACCATGCCTATAGGATCTCACTAGCTTGTGTTCTAATGATATTCATTTAGAAAGCATGCCTATAGGACCTTAATTAATCAATTAGCTACTATCATTGTTATTTCTCCTTCTAGATAACCTGCTCATAGAGGTGAAGTGTTATAAAATCAAGGTTCGGTCGTCAATTGCTAGAGATCCTGCCTATAGAATATTGTTGTTCGCTTAATATTTTCTATCCACCTGTCGAGGCTGTGTTCCTAGAACTATTTTCACTTGTTAGCTACGCCGCTATTAGAAATCATGCCTATAGGACAATGTCAACCCTCTAAACTTGGTATTCAAACCAGCATTAGCAGCCTCAAAACACACAAATGGTTTACTGCTTCCTCGTCTAAGCCATTAGAACCAGTAATGTTATGCATGTGCGTTTGAATCCAAGGTCACATAGAAACCATGTCTATAGACCTTAATGATTTTTAAATTGGCGTCAGCTCTAAAATTGTCCAACGCCCAATATGAGAACCTATTTTGCGTGCATTTGTTGCCTAAGAGCAGAGGCGAACTTGAGCCCTTAACTGCCCTTATATGGAGTCCTACTTGTTTTGTGTGTCGAATAGCTTTTAACATTTTGAGCAGCCTAAGTAAAGTCTAAAACCCCCCAAATAGAGGTCCAATGCCTCCTGGACCATAGGCATGAGACGGGTAGTGCACGCATAGGGTCCGACTTAGAATTGAATTAAAAGTGCTTTTAGGTAAACAACTCAAACATAATAATTGGGTAGCAGGAGATGATAGTCTGTGCCCGCTGAATAATATGAGTAACTCCCTACCTCAAGGGATTTACAAAGTATTATTTATGTTTCATGGGGTGATCCTTTAGGCTAAAAAATTAGGACCTCCCCTTATATTCTCTATTTGACTAATCATCTAATATAGATTTAATAGTTATATTCATGTAATACTTACTTCTCATCGTGTCAATAAATTCTTTTGATCCTTACCCTCTGTGTTTATCTTACCTAATTGTAGTCCACAGAGTTTTAAGTTCCGTCGGGACCCACAGTTGTGGACCTCGAGGAGTGCCTAACATCTTCTCTTTGAGGTAATTTGAGTCCTTACCCGAACTTTAGTGACGTTGACTTGTCAAACATAGTTATCTGCATAATAGGTTCCCTGACGCACCTTAACAATCGTTAGGTGGCGACTCTTCTTTTATTAACACCCCATCTCCTATCCAAAAGAGTCGTAATATGTCAAAGCTCGATTTAGCAAAAAAAGGGGCACGACATGCTGAATTCAGTCTGAGGCTTTACATCCTACACTACTCTAAAAATAAAAATAAAAATACCCAGTTCAAAAATTCACCGCTAACAAAAGAACCAATGGCCAAAGAATAGATTAAACTTAAGCTAACTACTTAAAGCAAATAAGAAAAATAAAATTTTCTTGTTTTTTTATTTATTGTTCTATCAATTTCCTAACTCTACAACTAATTCCAAGAATAAAATTAAAATATTTTTTGTATTTTTCCAAGGACCTTAATACCTCGAGAGAACTGTCCAGGTAGTCTGTCGTCGAGAAAAGTCCTCTATTTTCTGATTGTTTTATGAGTTGAAACAACCAAATATTATACAACTACTCACTATCAATAGAAACAACCAGAGGCTGAGAGTTACTACTCATATATGAATTTACTAACTATTACAGGCCATTAACTCAGTGAATATTACATCCCCAAAAGTATCAAAAGCAACAAAGATTGTAATAGTTAAGTACATTCATTCACAAAAAATGAATAACCCCCATCCCACGCTTAGAAGAATGCAGTGTCCCCAATGCACACAAATAAAGTAGAGTAGGGTGATAAGAAATTCCCTCAAGTAGATATGGAGGACTCCTCCGTGGTCTGTGGAGGAGCATCAGAAGCAGTGGTCTGGAAAGTCGGGATGGAAGTAGTTGCAACAACCGAGTGAGTACTCAAAGCATCCACGACATCGATCATGGCCCCCTCTGGCATAGTAATATCATCCTCACGAATAGCGGGCTCGGTCACAGTCCTATCATCTCAAGTTGGAGATGAGTCTGTAGCATGTGGCATGGCGATCTTAGTTGGCTTGGTGGATGTAGACCCTGGGACTATAGAAGGAGCAGACGTGGATGTGCAAGCAACTGTGAAATATCTATATTTGTACGTTAGACCAAAGCACAGAAGAGTAGTGATATCTGCCTCATCATCGTAGCCTCCTTAGCAGAATCAGCTTAGATCTGCATGAGTCTGGACTAACTCATCTCTAGTGGCACTCAATTTCGCACGAGTCACGATCAAGTCAGCCTTGTTCTCTTGCATTTTAGCTGTCATCTACTCAAATAACTGATGAATAGTGAACTTATAAGTCCTCCCCTTGTTCGGTTCTAGTGCAACAATAACATCATATGGTCCTGGAGCTTTAGCCTCGATGTCATCATTATCCTTGTCCCATAGGGCACCCATCTCCATCAAGTAAGCCGATAAGGTATTTGGATAGAACAACCTTCACTTGTAGTTCGTCCTGGTGCGCTTCATTTGGTCGTTCATGATGGCTCCTAAGTTGAGAGGGATCCCCTTCGGTAAAGCATACAACACTGGTGCTCGGTATCAAGGGACATGAGTTTTGTGTTGGCACGACATCAGGCGATTGCATATAAAATTCAGCACCACACGTGCTAATGCGCTCATGAATTCCTTGGCCAAAGAATGATACTCTACACTTCCATGCTTCCATTTTCCATCTTTCCTGGTTGGGCATAAGACGCACTGAGCATGTGAGTAATCAGGATCTTTACATATAGAGTCATACCTATTTGTTGGTGTGCGTGGAACCCCTAGGAACCTGTTCAGAGCCTCAGTTGAGACATTGATGCCCACCCCATGTACTCTCACAATGTCTCCCCGCGAATGATGCCAATTGGCATAAATCTCTCTAACAATAGTAAGGTTGGAGTTAACGTGGACCTTCAACATATGTCCCTATTGTTGCACATCTCAGATTGATTTCAGAAGATCTAGGTAATTTTTCTTCAGTGCTCTAATGTTGATTGGCTTTTTTGGAATACTTTTTCACTGACAAACTTCTCCTACCAAGTAGCTTGGTCAACTACTTCACCCTCATCTTCATCACTCATCTTGACATTTGTGAGCTCATAGTCCGAATCAGACTCAGAGTCAAATTCGGAGGTAGCCTTGTGATTTCCTTTATATTTTGGATTAACCTGCTTTGTGGATTTTGTCTGCTTTGGCACAGGTTCTCTGAACTTTATCCCCTTACATGGCAGTCTTTGTGATGTTTTTATGGTACCCATTTTTACATTACTCCTCACCAATGGTTCATCTTCTTCATGCTCCAACTCATCAAGTAATTCCCTAGTTGGTTGTGCCTTTGCTTTCTCAGTTCATTTTCTTTTGTTCTGTGGGTTTGGAGCACATGTTGCCTTTCCAGTAGGCTTTTGGGTGGTTTCTTGTCATTATCTCTTTCTTGTTGCTTGAAAGTTTTGCTCATTGCCTCCATTGTGACACCTTTGTTCCTGCAGAATAAGGAATGTACAGTTAGTTCTCAGGACATTAAACCTTCATGAACATAACATCTTTGCAAACATGGATCAATTCCAATCAATCTCTCAGCTATATCAGTGAGTATTTCAATTCAAAATATTTTTTACAACTTCATTGATTTTTTCACAATTTCAGAAGCACGGCACAATTGCGCAAAAAATTTAATCATCAAACAAAACATTCATGTAATATCATTGTGCATTAATCCTCTTGAGAACTGAATTTAGATAACCTCTTCGTCACATATCAAGTGCATCTACTTGATTGTATGTAATTCAGCCTGGAAATTGGTGACTTGGCAGCCTACTACCATTAGATGACTCAAAACTAGAGTTGAATGACACCACACTTACTCACTAGCATGTACTAGTGACGCTCGGTTACTCAGACTTCGCCGGCGCCTAAATTCACCTCACAAGCAATTCGTCGACCAAGTAGAGTGCAACAGTTTTTCCTAGTGTCTTCTAACAGTTGGGCAATTCAAATACACTCCTAAAATTAAAGAGAAGAAGGGAAGTTTGGTTTATAATCTCTCAAACATCAACAACCAACAGTGAAATCAAGCAAAAGCATCAAAATGTTTCAAAGTCTCCACTTAAGTTCATGTATAGAATTCAAATTGGTGAAACCTAACCTAGGGAAATTTGGGGGTGGGAGTATGCTGATGCCACCAGTGAGATAGAGAAGAGGAGGGAAGAGAGAGAAGTTAAACATACCTGGTTGTGTTGGAGTTGAAGGCATGGGTGGTGCAAGGGAGGGGAGTTGCGGTGAGGGTGGTGTTTATTCTGAGGGGGAGAGGCAAGAATGGAGAGACGGGAATTTAAAAAGTTTAAACAAAACATTTACCTGTGCGCGCTGAAGGGGACGCAGTGGGTCTGCCGTGGTTCCCAAATTTTGATGGGAGGCAACCTTGGTCGCGATGGTCGCAGTTCACTGCCTCGTGCAGTTTGTCTCAAATATTTGGGCGCTAAGGGGGATGCGACACATCCACCCTGTTTTCCCATACTTTGAACCTTTTTTTAATAAATAAAACAAGGAGAAAAGTTAGTAAACTATGAAAGCAAAATAAAATGCTTGGGTTGCCTCCCAAGAGGCGCTTGATTCAACATCACGACACGACGATACCAATCCTCAAGCATCTTTCAATGCAACTGAGGACTTGTGACGGTCCACATCACCACCCGAATAACACTTGACTCTTTGCCCATTAACCAAGAATGTTTCGGAATTTGACGTTCTTAACTCTATATCCCTATGTGATGTCACACGCACGATTTGAAAAGGTCCGCACCATCTCGACTCTAATTTTTCCAGGAAACAACTTCAACCTGGAGTTGAATTGCAATACCAACTGGCCCGACTCAAAATGGTGATGCTTGATGTGCATGTCATGCCACCTTTTGGTCTTTTCTTTATATAGATTGTCATTCTCATATGCATTCATCCTGAATTCATCTAGCTCATTGATTTGGAGCAATCTCTTCTCACCCGTCAACTCCATATCCATATTGAGCTTTTTAACAGCCCAAAAGGCCTTGTGTTCTAGATCAACTGGAAAGTGACATGCTTTTCCATAGATCAACATGTAAGGTGAAGTACCAGTGGGTGTCTTATATGAAGTAATATACCCCCATAGAGCGTCATCCAACCTTGCAACCTAGTCTTCTCTATTTGCGCTTATCGTTTTCTACAAAATTTGCTTTATTTCTCTATTCGATACATCTGCCTACCCACTTGTCTGAGGGTGATTTGTGGTGGAGACTTTATGCTTGACCTCATATTTAGCTAGAAGGTTGTTCAAAAGTCTATTGCAAAAATGCGTACCTTCATCACTTATCAAAGCTCGAGGAGTGCCGAAACCTGTAAAAATGTTCTTCTTGAGAAATTATCCACCACATTCGCATCATTAGTAGGTAAAGAAATGGACTCTACCTACTTAGATACGTAGTCCACTGCTAACAAGATGTATTTGTTACCTCTAGACGATGGGAATGGTCCCATAAAATCGATCCCCCAAGCATCGAAAATCTCCACCTCAAGAATGTTCGTGAGCGACATCTCATTTTTTCTACTGATTGTTCCAGTTCTATAACACCGATCACACTTCTTAACAAATGAATGGGCATCTTTAAACAGAGTCGGCCAACAGAATCCTGACTACAAAACTTTGCAGGTGTTCTATTACCACTATGATGTGCCCCATAAGGTAAGGAGTGACAATCGTACAAAATCTACTCCGCCTCCTTCTCCGGAATGCATCTCCTCATCAGTTGGTCAGCACATTGCCGATACAAGAATGGCCCATCCCAGAAATAATAGTTTATGTCATGTATGAATCGCCTCCTCCCTTCAGGTGGCATTTTTGGAGGAACTACTCCGCTTACTATGAAATTTACATAATCTGCATACCATGGTGGCAGATCATGTGTGACTTCAAAGAGTTGCTCATCTGGGAAAGTCTCCTTAATCACCCCTTCTTTTTCCACATGCTCGTGATTTTCAAGACTTGACAAATGGTTAGCCACCGGATTCTCTATGCCCTTCCGATCACGGATTTCCATGTCAAATTCATGCAAAATAAGTAACCATTTAATCATTTTCGGCTTAGCATAATTTTTTAGATTAAATACTTCATTGCCTCATGATCCGTGTAAATCACATGCATTCCTACTAAGTAGGACCGAAACTTTTCAAAAGCATAGACTACTGCCAACAATTCTTTTTCTTTCGTCGTGTAATTAAATTGTGCATCAGTTTGGGTCTTGCTTGCATAGTAAATTGAATGAACCACTTTATTCTTCCTATGTCCAAGCACATCCCCAATTTCTACATCACACGAACCGCACATCAAATCAAAGGGCAGACTCCAGTCAGGTGCGATAATGATTGGCACAAACACCAACTTCAATTTCAGCTCCTCGAATACCTTCAGACATACATCATCAAACTTGAATGCGACATCCTTCTCTAGGAACCTACACAAGGGATTAGAAATTCTCGAAAATCTTTAATGAAACGTCTATAAGAACATGCATGTCCCAAGAAGCTGCGGACGCCCTTAACAGGTATGGGTGGTGGTAGTTTTCCCACTGCCTCCACCTTAGCATTGTTGACTTCAATTCTATCCTTGGACACTTGATGTACTAATACAATACCTTATTGAACCATAAAATGTCACTTCTCCTAATTAAGCACCATGTTACTTTGTTCTCAACTGGTGTCTTACTATTTCACTTTTCAGTACAGGACCTATATACTAGCTATCGCTTTTGCTTTGCATCTTTCTTCTGGGTTTCATGTTGTTCCTATTTTTTCTATGATTTATGTGGTGATACTAATATTGTCTCCTTTTGTCTTTTTATGTTCTTGAGCCGAGGGTCTTTCAGAAATAGCTTCTCTACTCCTTCGAGGTAGGGGTAAGGTATGCATACTCACTACCCTCCCTAGACTCAATTAGTGGGATTTTACTGGGTTGTTGTTGTTGTTGTTGTTGTTGTTTTTACTTTCTTCTCAGCGGGATAGCACCAACTCCAAGTTATTCAGGCGATTATCATATGATGACACGAAGACTGAAAAATCATCCATGAACACTTCCACAAATTTCTCCACCATGTCGGTGAAGATGGCCATCATACACCTTTTAAAAGTCGTCGGTGCTTTGTATAAATCGAATGTCATCCTTTTAAAGGCGAAGGTTCCATAGGGAAAAGTAAATGTAGTCTTTTCCTGATCTTCTGGTGCTATTACGATCTAGTTGTAACCGGAGTAACCATCTAGAAAGCAATAATATTCATTCCTGACTAGCGTGTCCAACATCTGATCAATGAAAGGGAGAGGGAAGTAGTCCTTGCACGTAGCCTTGTTGAGTTTCCTGTAATAAATGCATACCCTTAAGCCCGTCACTGTTCTAGTAGGTATCAACTCATTTTGCTCGTTTTCCACAACTGTCATGCCTCTCTTTTTTGGCACGCACTGCATAGGACTCACCCAATTGTTGTCGGCAATAGGAAATATGATCCCAGCGTCCAGCCACTCGATAATCTCCTTCTTTACTACCTCTTTCATAATAGGATTCAATCGTCTCTACTACTCCAGACTAGGTCTGTGTCCATCCTCCAGGAATATTTTATGCATACAAAATGATGGACTAATTCCCTTGATATCGGCGATAGTCCAACCAATGGCCCCTTTGTGTTTCCTCAGAACCCGTAGCAACTTGTCCTCTTGCACATGTGATAATTAAGATGAGATTCTCACAGGTAAGGATTCTGAAACACCTAAGTAAGCGTATCGCATATGAGAAGGTAAAGGTTTGAGCTCAAATTTTGGAGCATCCTCAATATATGGCTTAGGGGGAGTCAATGTCAATGGCCTGTCGATTTCCTCAAATATCTTCAACCCATTTATATACTGGCATGTCATTTTAAAAAAAATTATAATTTCTTCCACCAGACCATCCTCCTCTTCTTATTCATGAATTAAAGCTCTTCATAGAGGATCTATAGACACCAAGTATGGTGTTGTGCCTGCCAATTCATCGTCCACAATTGTGATCATGGCCAAATCTTCATATTGTGCTGACAATTTAAGTGCTTGGTATACATCAAAGACCTCCACCTTGTCACCCACTCTCATGGTCATTTATCCTTCACATACATCAATAATTGCATGGCTTGTGGCTAGAAATAGTCGTCCCAAAATAAATGGGACTTCCTGATTAGGCTCGTAATCCAGGATGACAAAATCAACTAGAATATGAAGGTACCCACTTGAACCAACACATCTTCAGTGAAGCCCTCAGGACTGGCTAATGATTTATCTTCGAATTTCAATACCACCGTAGTCGGTCGAGGATCTCACAACCCTAGATATCGAAACACAGACGACATCATCAGGTTTACGCTCGCCCCAAAATCATACAATGCTTGCCCTACCACATGTTTCCCAATAGAAATTTGAATTGTGAAGTTTACTGGTCTTTCAATTTAGGAGGCTACTCTGAATTCTGGAATTGAAATCCTCAATGAGTGCTACAATTTAGAGCACAGTTAGCTTGCGCTTGTTTTCCACTATTTCCTTGATGTACTTTGTATACTTTGGAACTTCTTGCAAAAGGTCTACCAATGGGATGTTAATATGAACTTGTTTCAAAATATCAAGGAACTTCTTGTATGCTACACCATCCTTCACTTTTTGTAATCTCTGACGGAATGAAGGTGGGGGCTTCGCAACTATTAGTTGTGGTTGCTTTGCCACAGTCTCTTCAACTGGCTTCTCTGAATCCTTTAGAGTTTCTGTTTCGACTTTTCTGGTGGGCTATTTTTTACTAAATGTCACTAGCTTTCTCTTCTTCTATGGGAATTCCTCTAATTGTCTCCCATTCCTCACTGGCACGGCATTAATAGGAGCCTGAGGATTAGCCTCAGTTTCGCTAAGTAGTGCTCCCGCTGGTTTGGTGTTCTGGCCACTAGCAAGTTCCCCCATTTGTCGTTCTAAATTTTGAATATCAATAGCTTGATTCTGATTATCAACCATAATCTTCTTGAGCATCTCCTCAATAGTACCCATCGGATTTGTGGACTGATCTGCTTGTGGTGGGCGAAACTGCTGATATTGACCTTGTGGTTTGAACTGATTCTGAGCACCCTGATTTCCACCCCGAGGAAAAATTTGGGTGGTTCCTCCAATTTGGATTATAAGTATTACCATATTGATTCTAATTAGCTTGGCCTCTATTAATCATTCCCCATAAAGTAAACTAACTCTGGATTCACTGGACATGCATCACTGGTATGGCCCTCGCTGCACTTCGCAGAACACCTGCACCTGCTGTACTTGTTGAATCTGTTGCATTGGTGGGGACTATTGTAGGTTCTGAACCACATTCATCTTGCTGATCTGATTCGCTAAAGATTAGACATGTGCAGATAGTGCTGATATAACATCCAATTCAAGTACCTCGACAACTTTATGAGCTGTGTGTATACCTGCTTCCCCTTTCCAATCTGGGTTGCTTTTGGAAAACTTGTTCAACAGCGCATAGATTCATCAAATCTCTTTTCCAATACCTGACCACCGGTTGTTACATATACCATTATTTTTGTTTTAGGGTGAAGACCTTCAATAAAAGTGTGAGCTAGTACCTCGTTGGTTTGGTTAGAGTGTGGACAGTCTCTTGGTAACCCTTTGAATTGCTCCCAGGCTGCATAGAGTGATTCACCTTCTCTCTGTTTGAATGCAACTATCTCACTTCTTATGTTTGCGATTTTACCAAAAGGAAAGAACCTAGCCAAGAATTTACGATCCAAATCATTCCACGATGCAATAGAGTTAGCTAGCTCAGACGTCGGCCATCTCTTAGCCTCTTCTAACAGTGTAAAAGGGAACAATGTGAGCCTGACATAATCAGATGTGACCTCATAAGTGATATAGGTATCACCAATCTCTAGAAAATTCAGAATATATTGTTGGGGTTCTTTGTGTCGTAGTCCCATGAACCGTACATTTGCATGAAATAGATGGATCATGATCTGCTTAAGATCGAAATTCCGAATGATCCTAGGCTTAACTATACTTGAGGTGACATTAGAAATGCTGGGCAGAGCCACCTCTTGTACCGTCAATGAGTGTTCATCCACCATTTTAACAGGAACTTGAATGAGTGCTTGTAGATTATTTGCTTCTCGAGCTTCTTTCAACTTTCTACGAAATGCTCTCTCAGGTTCTGGGTTAAAATCTTATAGTCTATCTTGTCTTCTAACCCATCGCATTCAAGCAAAGTACCTGAGATCAAACACCTAGCCAAGAAGAAGATTAAAAACTAAACTCTATGAGTAGTAAAAGATTATTCTAGTAAAATAATTAATTTCGAAGTCCCTGGCAACAACGCCAAAACCTTATTGCCCTAAATCGCATATGCAAGTATACGTGATCAATCAAGTAATAAAGAGTGAGTAGAGTATCGTTCCCACGAGGACTTGTGATCAATTATCAACTAAATCAAGCAATTTCTAATTTATCGAGTCAAGCAAAATTTCAAGGAATTTTTGTTTAATTAATTCTACTAAATAAAGTTGCAGTTAAAAGAAAAACTAATTAATTATCACACTTAGCACGAAGATTTTAATTCAATGAGAGATAAGATTCCAGGGTTGGCTAACAATCTTGTTAAATTCTTCAATCAACTCAACTTATAAATTTATCCAGGTGATTAACCTGCAAGGAGAAGAATACTCGAAGAAATTTGAGAACTTCTACTCGCCTATTCAATCTATTCTAAACCCTATATTTCTATGAGATTAGAGATAAAAAGAACACATTAACAATTTCTTGCACAATTGGCTAAGATCGGTGAATAGGTATATTTTTAAACGTATTCGCAAATCAACTCCCCAATGACTAGGTTCAAGATCGCGCTCTATTCAATCCTATTGCAATCAAGAATTACCTCTTTCAAGTTCAACTCAAGATTTATATAGTATTTCACTGTTAGCTAGAGAGTAAAATAATTAAACTCAGGATATGAATAAACAATCCAATATGACAAATTAAATTTTCAAATCAATCTCTCAATATCAACATTCATGTAAAACCATAACCCCAGAATAAACGAGTTTAGCCACGCATAATCATGGTAGAAATCTCAAATAATTTTAAAAAATACATAAAAATCAATAAAAGAAGGGAAAAGTAAGAACTCAAGACGAATTCCGTGGTTTCCAAACTCTGTGATGGCTTTCTCTGCTTCCAAGTGTGTTAGATGACCTATAAGAGGTGCTTTTGGCTTATATATTGTGTACAAAAGTCGTGGGCCAAAGTTTTCCTTTTCCTTTTCTGTATCAGCTTCAGGGATTGATGTTGAGTTGGATGCTTCGCGTCCGCCTCATCTTAAACTTCTCAGCATCAATGCTGGGGTGGATGCTTCGCGTCCACCCTATGTTCCCTAAACTTTGTTGTGCCCAGGTGTGGATGTTAAGATGGATGCTTTTTTCCGACTTACTGCTAAGGGTGCCCTAAATAGACTTTTTTTTCAAGGTCATATGCGACGCATCCACCCTCTCCTCATGTAGCTGGAGCACCTTTTCTTAATATTTTTGCACTCCAGACATCCTAAATCATCACACACAACTTAATTAGTCATAAAACCAATAATTAACACATTTTGGGAATTTTTAACACCAAATAGCACCAAAAATCGGTTAAAATATAGGTAAAGTAATATTAAAACATATAGAAATATGCACAAAATTAATACAGGACGACGATTTAGTCAAGCACGGGAGAGACACCTTTCTCTCTCATATACGGGGCAGAAGCTCTAACAATTGGGGCTACTTGATGAACGCAGGGACTTGGTGCACATAAGTATGGTGGACCAGAAACAAAGAATGGAAAGATATTATAATCGAAGAGTCAATATACATTATTCAAGGTGGGAGATTTGGTTTTAAGGAAAGTGACCCAAAACACCCGGGGAGGTCAACGCAGGGAAGCTGGGTCCGATGTGGGAAGGCCCATACCGGGTTTCAGCTATCACCACGAAAGGATCTTATGAACTGGAAAACCAAGATGGAGTCAAGTTGCCAAGAAACTAGAATATGACCCGCCATAAAAGGTATTATTGTTGATGAGCACCGATTGTACTGAAAGTATGTGCTCTTTTTCTCTTCATCTAGCTTTTGTCCCAATTGGATTTTTCTATCAAGGTTTTTAACGAGGCAGTAACAAAAATCACACTACGAAGGAAATGTCATTGATAGAAATAAGACCTTTAAATGAAAAGGCATGAAAATGACAAGGCACTGCGAGATGGTTAAATAGTCTTTGGCTCGATAGCAAAGTTCCTAACGGGAAACAAAGCTTGTTATCAGGCCAAAGGCTATTCAACCATTCACAAGTGCTCCTTCCCTACAAGCCACTTGGGGGTGGTTAGAAAATATTTTTATCGGTAGCAAAGTTCCTAGCAAGAAACAAAGCTTGCTACCCGACCGAAGATTATCCACCAATTCACTAGTGGAGTGGAATCCTCAAAGGAGCAAGGCGTTCAGTGTCCCAATTCACATTCTTCACATTGGAACACTTGGGGTGGGGGGTGGGGGGGGGGGATGATATGAGAATACGGAAATCTAATTGCCACAAAAACCGGGACTACGAAATTCGGGAACAAAAATATCTCATCGGGACCGAGGACTGCGTAGCTATCCCCGTAGAAACAAGTTGTACAAATTAGCCACAAGTAATGGCAATTTATTTTCTTTAAGCAAAATGAATGCTTATGTACGATAGAAGGAATAAAATAAAGTCCTTTCATTTTTATCTTGTTTCTTGTCCAAACGATGAATTTATTTTGTAATTTAAAAGTTAATCGAGTACTTCAAATGCTAGTTCCAGAATGAACAGGAGACATCCTCTTCAAAAGCACCCTAAAATGAAACCCTCACAGTAAAGGGTTGGTTCCGGAAGAGTTTATGCCCGGAACCCAAATGTTATCGGGTAAAAATAGACCCGAAGCCTTGCGTAATTCGACGCAAAAAGTAAACTTTGCAAGATTCTTAAACAAAAAGCATTTGTATTTATCAAACATGCCAAGTAGCACAAGTACAAAAATACGAAAAGGAAACAACAAGGAAAAAGAAAGAAAAGACTAAACTATATGACCCTAGAACTTGGGGGAAGAGAAGCATCAACGCCCCCAGGTGAAGTAGGCAGATCTATCGTCGGCTCGGTATCCTGGTTTTCATCATTATTCTCTTCAATCTCCTCCTCGATTCCCGAGAACTCGGAATTGGGACCAGAAGAGTCAGTTGCATCAGGCTGAGCCAGGAGTCACCTTCGACGGTTGACTCTAGCTTTCGGGCCTTAGCGATTTCATCATCAATAACAATGACGCCCACTCTGGCATCTTCCAAGGTTTTTCTCCTCATTCTATACATAGAATGTGTTTTTTCGATGATGAGGGAATCCGCTCAGGGTTGAAGTTCTGATTTAAGCCAATGAACCTCGGTCAAAATGCCATCCCGCTCAGATCTCGTGGCCCTAAAACTAAGATCAAGGTGACAAATAGTGTTTATATGAACCCTATTGTGTTCCATGACCTACTTATACTTATCCTCCATATAGCCATGCTTCTCCTCAGCAGCAGCAGTCTTTTCAGCTTTGGAGGTCAAGGCTGCCTCCAAGTTATTCAATATCTTAATGGAGTCAGATTCAGGCTCGCCAACAACGAGCACAACATTCTGGACCTCAGACCATTTTGTCTTGGATTCTTGAAACTGTAGATTTAACTAGGAGGCTTATTGTTTAAGGTCCATCACTTCCTGCTCACTCTGCTGCAAGCGAGCCACTAATTCACCGGCTTCAGCAGATTTTTCTTCCAACAACAGGAGGCGAGAAACAATTTGGTCCCTTTCGACCAACAGTTGATCCCGCTCGGACTTAAGCTTTCCTTTATCGAGGATCAACTTTTGAAGGCCCTCAGAAGCATGGAAGTCGGCATGCGAAGCAAAAACTCTAGTCAGAAACCCTATAATAGCAAGTCAAGAAGAAACAAGCAGCAAAAAGAACAAGAATGTTACCGCTGTTGCATTATGCATAACATTGTTTAACAAACACTCTCCCAAGAGAGAGTGTATTTTCTCCTTATCATTTTCTGAAGCCAGCGGCTTCAGATAGTTGGCAAGCTCCACCGGCCGAGACAACAGAGTGGCACTCGCTAGATATCGAGAGAAAAACATTCCTCCTCTTCTGGGGTCTGCAGAAGGGGGCGAATAATTATGCCCCAAATTCCCATGGTCTGTGGACTGGGGAGGAGGGACATGCTCTTCTCGAGCGTCTGTGGCTGGTGAGGGTGATGTAATAGTTGCTGGTGATGAAGGTATAACCGGCATGGAATGAGATAAAGTTGATGGTGTTGTGGGTTGAGAAGCAGTTGCGGCAGAGGCAGTACTGGTTGTTGGTTTCCCCCCAACCGAAGACGGAAGAGACCCGGTACTTGGCCTCCCAGTACCATGAGCAACAATTGGGATCGGAAAGGAAGAGTTCGCATTCTCCACCAAGTCAAACACTCCCTAGAGCGCTTGAGCATCGTCCTCGGTTGGGTTTGTAAGCTCTTCATATTAAGCATTCTATTGAGCTGATGAAGGACGTCATCTCCTTTGTAGGGAAGCCCGTTCATCAATGGCTTCTGCATCATCATCAATCACCATAGTAACTGCGGCTGGCTCGGGATCGAATTTCTTTAACCTTGTTTTTCTTGCCCTCGGCTGAGGAAGAACGCCGCCTTTTTGGTTTCTTGTTCTTCGACAGGGGACTCCGAGAGGAAGGCTTGCACCGAAAGAAAATCCCATGGTGCCTGTTAGGTGAGATAATCCTTCAGCAACCTCGCAACCTCCACGATATCAACCAAAACATCCTCCTCAGGATGGTAACAGAGCCTTGTAGGAGACCTGAATTCAACACAAAGAGAGGTTAACCAATTTTCTTATGCACAAAAACAAAATAAGGGCAGAATTAGTCAACTTACCATGATTCTTGGCCTTACATCCGTATTTGGGGGCCATCTCCTTCCTATGGCAGGTCTCAAGCGTGATGATTTCCAGAATCTTCTGAAGCCACCGGTCAGGCCTTCAACTCTTGGTGGTGTCCACCGAGTTACTGAATTAATAAAAGAAGAAATATTATCAACAACATGAAACAACCATGTTTTTCGAAAAAAGATAGACTTTGAACTTACATTTACGAGTCCATGACTCAGGGAAAGATGGACTTGTGGCCGGGATAATATTACTGGTGGCAATAACGACAAACCGCTCCATCCATCCTTGGTCATTATCGTCATCCATCATGGTGAGTAAAGCATGATGTCCACGTTTGCTAAAATTTATTACTCCTTTACGGAAGATCTTGGGGAGTAGAGAATCATCATATGAGCCAAGGTGAACTCCTCATGCGTTTCCTGGCACAACCTCCGCAGACAAGCCACCATTCGCCATACCGAAGGCCCTACCTGCCAAACAAACCTGGGATCGCTGGCATAACTCCAAGATCACGGGGTCAAGTCCCCCGGTCAAAGATAATGCACCCAAAGTGAATGGATACGTATAAATATACATGAAGCCCTTATTAGTGAAGGTTACTCGCCCCACCAGTTTGGAAGCGATGATGTTTAGGTCATGGCAATCATAGTCCACTTTCACTGCAGGAATGCTGAAGGACGGATAGAAGAAGGGTATATGCTAAACTTTTCCTCAAAGTCCTTGGCTATGTTGAGACGTTTTGGGATGATGGCGCTCACCATAGGGGGTCATCATCAACATCGATTTCTTTGTCTCTGCTCTACTTCGGGAACCCATCGAAGAGAAGACTGGATTTCTTGGAAGAGTTATTAAAGAAAACATGATCATTAAAAGGTAGTAAAAGTTCTGTGAAAAAAGATGAAAGCAGTAAAGAGTTGAATGCAAAGAGGTTGAGAGAGTTTGTAGAACTGTTAAGTGTAAAATAAGAAGAATGAGGCGTATAAGTAAAAGAAAAGGCGGCTAAAATCGTGTCCATGATTACCTCGACCGGAGAAAATATTGCTAAATTGTGGAGTAACATGTGTTCGGGCTATTAAATGCCAAGAGACGTGTGTCTTATCAAGCGTCAGAAACTTTTCAAAAGGGTTCAAAAAAATTTCCGCCAAGAAAGGAATCTTCACTAACTTCCCGGTGACACAAAGATATGCCAAGCAGGGGGGACTATATGTATAGGATAAAAGGTTCACATTAAATACTCAAATAATAGAGTAACATGTGGTACCGGGGAAAAACAGAAGACGTAGCAAGTGGAAACCAAGACCGGGAACAACAAATTCGATTGGCATCGGGTAAACCCCGAGGAGAACATTGTTAACAAGGGCGAACGAATGTTTGCCATCAGATGACATTCAGTGAAGAATATCCTCAATATTGAATACACGTCTGTTACAATGAATATTGGCATTCATTACTTGTCGTTACATATTCATCAATGGCTCACATTATTGTGATTTAAGAGGGACGTGATCCTAGGACCTTGTTCCCTGGGTATAGCTATAAATAGTGACTTCAACGAAAATTGTAAGACGGAAAAATTTGGACAAACTTTTGCTACACATTATTCCAAGCGAAATAGTACTTTATTTTCTGTCTACGATATTCTTATTGTTGTCTTCGAAAGACTTGCCCCCAGAACCAAGTTCTCTGCTATTTTATCTTGATTTTACCGTTAAGCCTTGTATTTTATTTAATGTATTTATCATTTTGGATCAAATCGATTTGCTTGTTTATAAATCAATTTATAAATTCAATTGTACCATTTTACGGGTAAATAACAACCTATGTCGATTTGCTTGTTTATAAATCAAGTTATAATTTCAACTGTACTGTTTTACGGATAAACAACAACCTAAATTGACTACTAAGACACGAAAGAGATAACTTTGACGGTTTGACCCTTCATTCATCTTCGACGTCGGGGAATCGAATATAATCCACAAAAAAGAAAACAATAATCATAGTATTCTTGACGGGACAAAAGATCACAGTATTCTTGAAATCATTGGTTTTGGACTTTGGTGCACTTTGCCCATATTTGAATAGTTAATTGGTACTAAAGGTTTGAGAAAAGATATTTTAGTTTTAGCAACTTTTATGGGGGAGGATATCAAACCTCGTACTTCATTTAACTATGAAATGTCAACTTTTTGAACTGAGTCCGGAACCAAAATGATGTTCATTTTGACACAAACAACGAAAATAAATGGAAAAAAAAAAGATAATCAAACTATGTATAGCGCCCAAAAATTGGACGCTATACATTAACAGTAACTCTGCCGTTAATGTATAGCGTCCAATTTTTGGGCATTATACTGCAAAAGTTGACTGTGTCAGGCATAGCGCCCAAAAATTGGACGCTATACATATATTTGTTATTAATTCCATTTTTTTTTTCTGGATACAATAATTCAAATGCGTATAGCGCCCAGTTTTTGGGCGCTATACATTAAAAAAAATTCCCGGCTAGCCATTTCCTATATAAAGAGGTTAAGATTGTAAGAAAAATCATTCAAATTTTTTTTTAAGTCTCGTTCAAACGTTTCTTGCTGTTAAATTCTCCAGCATTTTTTATGATGTCTGAAGAGCGTAGAATAAGAGTTTCATTATATTGGGGGGGGGGGAGTGAGGTTGTGATGGAGAATAACTATGTGGGGGTACATTTTTCCTACACAATGTCATGTTAAATTTCCACTTACAATGGAGTACGATAAATTGATATCGTTGTTATGCAAAAAAAAAGAGTGTGAGGAAACGTTCAGTGATTCTTAAAGTAACCGGAAGATATCTGTATTCCGTCACTCCACAAGGGGTTGCTTTTTACCCGGAGTTTAACATCAACGATGATGAAACTTTGAGTGATTTTCTGAGGACTCCGGATGAATGCTGGGAATTTCTTGTAATCACAATGTTGGAGATGTACGTCAAGGTCGAAGACGTTCCAAAAAACGAGGTTGCGCGTAGTAGGGATAACCCCCAGTCATCGGGTTGTTATTCTGGAGCAGTTTTTGTCGGACAGGTTTCAGATGAAAGAGTTTTCCTTGATTTAAACTTATCACCGCCGGCGAATGAGCAGCGGGAAAATAATTTCTATCCTGCTTTCCATAATTCACAAGACGAGTGGTAAACTTCAATTTTGATTTGTGTTAATTATGTACATTTTTGGTGTATTAAATTTGTATTAACGCTCATATTTAACAGGGGGTACCGACCAGATAGGAATTTTACAAGTGGTCCATCCGGTAGTCATCACCTAATTGAAAACGTCCATCATGAAATTTCATCGTATTACGACTTGTAAGTGAAGTGATATAGCTATATGGAAAGTATTTATTAATTTCAGTAGCTTATATTTTTGTTGGTTGTGCAGTGAAAACCAGCAAGTTGAACCACCCGTACTCACTCAATTTCCCGAAAACGACGTATTAAATCGGGATCTGGCAGATGCACAGAGTGAGGAAGAGAACAGTGACTATGACAACAATTTCGATGAATCCGAAGACGAGACACCCTTTCCTCGTGAGGATGGTGATGAGGAGGATGAGGAGGAAGGACCTGATTTGAAGAGAGAGTATGCTCCAACCCCCCCCCCCCCCCCTAGACGAAGAGTGTACGAGTCTGAAGTACTGTTTCATTCAAGAGATATTCCTTACATTAATAACTTGCCAAGCATGCCGGATGTGGAAGCTCTCACATTGGATTCTAATGAAATTCGGACAGCAATGTGGGATGAGTCTAGACCAACGGTGCTTGCAAAGGGCATGCTTTTTCCTGATAATGCACGCGTAAGCAGGGCTTGTAAATGCACAACGTAAAAGAGTGTCGTGAGATGTAGGTATGGGAGTCAAGTCTGTTGGTATATAAGGTTGTTTGTCGAGGTGGTTTTGTCCATGTCATTGGATGGTGCGTGCGACCAAGAAGAAGACGGGTCTATGGAAAGTGGGTAAATACATTCCCACCCTCACATGCGAAATGGACACATTCAATGAAAATCACTTCAACTTGGTTATTGACTTGATTTCTCTTGTACTTATTTCGCACCTCGAAGCGTCCATAAGGTATAAAATCAAAGAGTTCATTACATAAGTGCACCAAGAATATGGCCATACCATTACTAAATGAAAGGCATTTCTCGAGTTACTGTTTGATACCACTGTGCCGATCAGATATTAGAATATGGGATAAGTCATTTGCATCTCTGCCAAAGTACATGGCCGCACTGCAGCACTTTAACCCCGGGACGATTGTTGAATGGAAGCTTGAGCGGAGTCCGAGAAAACCAGAATGTATATTCAATTATGTGTTCTGGGCGTTTAAACCAGCAATTGATGGATTTTCGCATTGCCGGCCCGTAATATCCATAGATGGCACTCATGTCTATGGAAAGTACGATATCAAGATATTGATAGCCGTGGCAGTAGATGCAAATGGACAGATATTTCCTATAGCTTTTGCTGTTTGTGCCAATGAAAGCACAGAGATGTGGACACTATTTTTGAACCACTTGAAAGAGCACGTTGTCAAACAACATTCCAGTATTTTTCTAATATCTGATCGGCACGGTGGTATCTTAAGTTCTCTGGAGAACTTACCTGCATGGCAAGAACCTTAAGCATACCACTGTTACTGTGTGAGGCACTTTAAGGCCAATTTCTAGAAGGCATATCCCAACAAAGATCTACATGATTTGATGTGGATGGAAGCAACAGACCACCAACAACATAAATTTCGGAGTTCACATGGAATCTATCATGCAAGAAGACGAGGCGGCCTATTGTTGGTTAATGCGACATCACCCTGAAAAGTGGACTTTGCATGCGGATGGTGGAAGACGATGGGCAATTCTGACTACAAACGTGTCAGAGTCTTTCAACGGGTTATTGAAGTCGGCAAGAGGATTGCCTGTCACAGCCATGGTGCAGATGTCGTTCAAGCAGATGGCGAAGAGGTTTGTTGAACGGTCTGCAGCTTTAACGGCATTGATTGAAATGGGTGTTGAATTTATGCCAGTGCCGATGAAGAGATTTGATAAATATAGACGGCGAGCACATTGGCATTCATTTTTGCAGTATGATAACGAAAGAAATGTTTTTGAATTTCGCACTGCTATCCATCAAAATCGGGAAAATAATGTACATATTGTAAATGAATCATCAAGGTTATGCTCTTGTGGGAAATGGTCAATCTACCACATGCCTTGCTCACATGCCATCAAGTGGTTTCAACGTATTGGTTTTGGGGAGACCAACTATGTTTATCAATAATATAGTGTTGCCAAGTATCTAAACACGTATAGTGGGCAGTTGCAGCCAGTGGGTGTTGAGCATTATTGGCCGCCGGAACCATTTAAAATAGTGTGCAACAAGTCCTATTTGCGTCGAATACAGGTGCAGAAGAGAATGCGTAAACGGAAACAAATGGATGTTGGTGATACCGTTTATGCGCGCAAATATGGTATATACTCGCAAACAGAACACGATCGTCGAAAATGTCCTTCAGGTGATTTGGCTAATCAAGCTCGTGGTGGGTGTTCTTCTAGTGTGCCTAACTATCCATGAGTTTATGTTGTAATAATTAGTTGTGTTTGTTTATGTTGCAAGATTTATTAAATAAATTTATGTTTGTTAATTGTGATTTGAACTTTTCCATTTTAGTTTTTTAAATGATAATTTAATAAAATTATGTATGAATTTAGCGCAGTTAAATACTACGTCAATTATGTGTGTTGTCTTATCGAACTGAATGCTGACCAGCTGACATAAAGTTGTCTTGTCTTGTACACATCATGATATTTAACACGCAAAATATAGCGCGATTAAATAGTACGCTATGTGTGAATTTAGCGCGGTTAAATACTACGTTATGTGTGTTGTCTTGTCGAACTAAAAAGGCTGACCAGCTGACATAAAGGTGTCTTGTCTTGTCTTGTACACATCATGATATTTAACATGCAAAATATAGCGCGATTAAAGAGTACGCTATGTGTGCATTTAGCGCGGTTAAATAATACGCTATGTGTGTTGTCTTGTCGAACTAAAAAAGCTGACGAGCTGACATAAAATTGTCTTGTCTTGTACACATCATGATATTTAACACGCAAAATATAGCCTTTTTCCGCAATTAAATAGTACGTTATGTGTGCATTTAGCGCGGTTAAATACTGCGTTATGTGTGTCTTGTCGAACTGAAAAAGCTGACCAGCTGACGTAAAGTTGTCTTCTTGTACACATCATGATATTTAACACGCAAAATATAGCGCGATTAAATAGTACGTTATGTGTGCATTTAGCGCGGTTAAACACTACGTTATGTGTGTTGTCTTGTCGAACTGAAAAGCTGACCCGCTGACATAAAGTTGTCTTGTACACATTATGATATTTAACACGCAAAATATAGCGCGATTAAATAGTACGTTATGTGTGCATTTAGCGCGGTTAAACACTACGTTATGTGTGTTGTCTTGTCGAACTGAAAAGGCTGACCAGCTGACATAAAGTTGTCTTGTCTTGTACACATCATGATATTTAACACGCAAAATATAGCGCGATTAAATAGTACGTTATGTGTGCATTTAGCGCGGTTAAACACTACGTTATGTGTGTTGTCTTGTCGAACTGAAAAAGCGTACCAGCTGACATAAAGTTATCTTGTCTTGTACACATCATGATATTTAACACGCAAAATATAGCGCGATTAACTAGTACGTTATGTGTGCATTTAGCGCGGTTAAACACTACATTGTGTGTGTTGTCTCGCCTATAAATAACGGGCTCATTCTACTTATTTTGTATGCTCAAAAATTACTAATAACAAATATTTCATTAAAAGTAAGGTTTTTTTAACATACAAATGTCTCAACCTCTTCTCACACCAAGGTGCAAGTGAGGAAAAAGATGCATGAAGCAATCTTGTTGGGACGGTGGTGAAGTTGGACGCCGCTACTGGCACTATGTGAACCAGTTTTACAAGGTTCCTGACGAACCTATTTGCGATTTTGAGGAATGCGTTGATGAACCATGTTATCAGGAATGCTACAAAGTATCTTTGCAGCATTTTCATAAATTTTTTTAAGACAATTGGAACATGAAAGAGGAAGTAAAAGAGAGATTGCAGAGTTGAAGGCGAAACTGAAGGAGGTAGAAGAAGAAAAAATAAAATCCCAATGGAATTGTGAAGCCCAAAAGGTACGTAAAAAACAATATAAATGGGAACTTGCGAAGGTGAAGACGAAACCGAAAGAGGTAGAAGAAGAAAAAGAAAAACTGGAAGAACAATTTAAGTGGTTGGAGCGGAGAATAAAGGGCGGCCGGTGCTAAACATTGACATGTATGTGTTTAGTGTATTTTTCCCATATCATGTATTTTTATTATGTTGGCCTGCTATGTTTGTGTTTGTGCTTGTGCTTGTGTTTGTGCTGTAGTAATGTTTTCCTTGTTTGTTGTACTGAATTTTATTTGAATTGTACTGGAAGTTAAGTTTTAGTGCTGGTGTTGTTATATGAAACTATCTAACGAAAGGGGAACGAAAAAAGTAATGGGTATATTATATAAATATTGTTGTTAATGTACACAAATATATTATTTACACCAAAAACAAAAAAAAAGAAGGAAGGCCGAATCAATGTGTCCCGCATCCGGTATGTCTCAACGCAGCCGCTAGCCTGAGGCGCATCCCATCCGCCCGGGTACGCTATTGGGATCATCATCATCAAGTTGTCTCTTTATAGCCGGATGCGGTGCCAGATGACATGTATCAGTGGTACTGTCAGGATCGATATAAGAGGTCGTCGGTCCAGTAGAAGGCTACATAATAGTAGAAAGCTCAGTATATAAAAGTACATAACAATTCACAACAATTTAAATTGTCTTATCATGATCCCGGCTCGCTCCTGAAGTCGTAAATATGAAATTAATAAAGTTAAAGAAAATAAATAAGTTACAGGTAAAACAAATTCAAATTCAATACTAATAAACTCATACCTGCGCATGTGATGAGGAGCCATAACTCAGTCGGCGCCCACTATGCAAATCTCGGCTTGGTCGATCCTCATAAATGGTAGACGGGCCTGGGAAGTATCTACCCCAATCCACTCCTGGAATATCCGTGCCCGTGACCAATAATGGACCCGACGGAGTCACCTGCGACGTTCCTGGAGTGAGATACATCGGCATGTCCGTCTCATGCATGCCACCTGCCATAGCAGCAGCAACATCATCAGCAGGAGCCTCAACGCCCCCTTGATGGGGACCACCTCCTCCCCACCCACGCCCACGTCGTCCGGCACCCTGGACTCGTCGGGCACCACCAGCTCGTGGGACACCACGACCTCGCTCGTACTGCATTGGGTTCACATAATCAGGCTCGTGTGCCAAATGTTGATCCGATCAGGCTCCATGCAGTGTCCGGGAAGCCACATCCATGAATTGATGACTATAATCCTGCATGACCACAGGATCGTGGACATGACTCTGCATCTGCAGTCCCATCTGATAGACGGTATGGAATCCAATCGCCTGCACAAAGTAAAAAATATAAACTACATATGTGGCACTAAATTACAGGTATATAATTAATAATAACAGAAAAAATAGTAGGTCCTCGTGTCTCCCGGCATATGGAACGTACCGACCGTGTGCCGGATGATGGGGTTCCCGATAAAAAGTCAGGTACCAAGGCGGTACTATGCCATATAATCCTGAATAGGAACCTCCTCCATCTGCGTAGGTGGGGTCAACTCATCTCGCCCGTCCTAAATACCCATTTGCGCATTAAGCCATGCCATAAATGTGTCGTCCGCCTTTGACCGATCATCCCTCTGATAATGTAAAGCATGCCAGACAGGCTGCCTCGGTATAGACTGTGGCAGGACAAACTGACGAAGCACCCGCTCGGAGGCATGATGCTCGACAATATCGAGGCATATGAGCGAGACAGAAGTCCTCCAAATATGTCGGCCAAACGAGCAATAAGCTGGAAGAGTACCGATCAACTCCTCGATGTACGGCATCCAGATGAACTATCAAATAAAGACACAAACCGTGAGTATGCTTAACACTAAGTTAATTTATACCAGTTAAGTTTAGGTAGATATTCACCTGTGCGCCCTCCAGCAGATCCAACACATCCCTGCAGAGGGGGAGATTATGATGGGCATTATACTCTCGTGCAAGTGTACGACGGAGAACCCACCTCCTGGCTAGAGGGAGAAACTGAGGTGCTACAGTAGCAGGTAGTTGTGGTAGAGGTGGCTGAAACTGCAGAAATCGCTTCCAGGCCCAAACCTAAAATACAAAGTTGACATAAGGTATAATATTAATTCTAACTAGGTAGAGTTGTAACTAATGAACATATTATTTGAATATGTTGTCACCTGTAGAAGCGGAAGAAAGCCACAAACGTCTCTCTGTTTGCCCATGCAAGACCGACACATCTGCCTGTACAAGTATGCGATGACAGAGCTGGCACACCTTCTTTTTCACTACCCCGTAATGATAATAAGGGAGTTTTTCTAATTAAAGTGACAAT
>ML311216.1:0-40509 GCA_005239505.1 Nicotiana paniculata
ATAAGAACAATTCAAGCTTCAAACTACAACGTTCATGTAGCACCCAAAACTCTAGAACTAATACAATATGAAATTAAAGGAAGAGAAGAGAAGAAAAACTAGGTAGAAGCCTCCTTCAAGCGTGGTATGTGTTCCTCCACGTGAATTTCCCTTCAAAATATGTTATATCCCCTCCAAATTAGGTTTAGAACCCTTTTTATATCAGTTGGGGTCGTGTAGGACCGAAATAACCTTGTCCCAAATGAAATAGGAAAACTCACGCAGCACAGCGTCCAGGCCAGCGCCCGACGCTGGTCCTGGCGCTGGAAACAGTAGCCTTTTCACGTTGAAAATTTCCAGTGCTTTCCTTTCATCAATTGCATTTAAATGCATTTCAATTGTGTATCCTTTTTGTTGTTGTCTCCACTTGGGGGGGCAAAGATCAAAGGGTGTCCCCCTTATTTTATTAATTTAATTTCCTTTCTTTTTCTTCCGCGTTTTATTCAATTTTTCTTCAAATCTCTTCATCTTCATACTGCTTTATTCCTACACAGTTAAAATATAATATTAATCATAATATGATATAATTAACACTCAAAAGGCGATTAAAAGTACTAGAACGTGAGGTAACAATGGAAAAATATATGCATTTTTGGCTGAACATCAAACAACCTCTAGGATTTGAAAGCAAGGAAACACCTGACCATGTGTATAAACTTGACAAGGCCTTGTATGGACTCAAACAAGTACCAAGAGCATGATATGAGCGGCTATCTAAATTCCTGCTAGAACATGACTACTAACGAGGTAAAATTAATAGCACCTTGTTCTTAAAGAAAAAAGGTAAGGATCTCCTGGTTGTGCAAATATATGTGGATGATATCATATTTGGAACAACCTCTGAAAAATTCAGTAAGGAATTTGCCAAGCTTATGGGGAGTGAGTTTGAGATGAGTATGATGGGTGAGCTAAACTTCTTTTTAGGCTTGAAAATTAAGCAAAACTCAAATGGAACAATGATTCATCAACAAAAATATGTGAAAGAATTACTCAAAAAATTTAAAATGGAAGACTACAAGGAAATAGACACTCCCATAGCCACAACTACAAAATTAGATGTGGATGAACCTGGTTCATCCATTGATCAAAAGTTATATAGAGGGATGATTGGGTCTTTATTATATCTCACTGCCAGCAGACCTGATATTGTGTTTAGTGTAGGGTTGTGTGCTAGATTTCAGGAAAATCCAAAGGAGTCCCATCTAACTGCCGTGAAGAGAATTCTGAGATATTTGAAAGGCACCACTGATTTATGCCTTTGGTATCCTAAAGGTAGTAACTTTAACCTTGTAGGATATGTTGATGCTGATTATGCAGGTTTTCTGGTTGACAGGAAAAGTACTTCACGCATGGCTCACTTTTTGGGCTCTTGCCTTGTGTCTTGGGCCACCAAGAAATAAAAATCAGTAGCCTTGTCTACTGCTGAGGCTGAATATGTGGTTGCAGCCTCATGTTGTGCTCAGTTGCTATGGATCAAGCAATAACTCATGGATTTTGGTATAGAGGTTGGATGCATTCCGATTTTCTATGACAACACTAGTGTAATTAGTATGACAAAGAACCCGGTTCATCATAAGAGAACCAAGCACATAGATGTCAGACACTATTTCCTAAGAGATAATTATAAAAAAGGAATGATCTCAATCGAATTATGTGCTACTGACAAACAAATTGCAGATATCTTTATTAAAGCACTAAGTAGGGAGCATTTTGAGAGAAACAGACTAGAATTAGGGATGATTAAGATCACCTAATTGAAAAACAACAATGAAAAAAAAATTGGCTAGAAACACTAAAATAGGTAACTAACCAGACTAATCATTGCTCAGTATCATGACTTTAATGTCATACTCTCTTTCCATGTATTAATATGATTCTCTGGTTACTAATGATGTTTTTCTATCTTTGTAAATTGAGGCAAATTAAAGACTCTAACACAATGAACCTGGTTCATCGTTGTTGTTCATTAGACTGACAAGGTACGTGCTCATCGCTATACACTTATTGAAATAATTATAGTCACACATGAGCAGGACTCTATCTATACTTGGTTCATTTCAAATTATCAGTACTTATCCCAAATTGAACCCGTTCCAAATAGTAAAATCAAATCTTTATTAGCCTAGATTTAGGGAATCATAACCATCTAATGTACTGACATTCCTGCTGCGATTAGACTTCCACTTGACCAAGAATTACGCCTGTTGTACATTTACTATCGACACCTTTAAAAAGCCATCATTACCTCTCTTCTTCAAAAGCATAATCGTCGAACCAAGTTCAACATTCCTCTAAACCAAAGTGATCAACATTATTCTCTCTCCAAATCTCACAAAAATGTCTTCCACGCCACCCCCTGCTTCATCTTCATCAACCACCCTTGATTACGGTGTCGGTCTTGAAAACATTGGCTCTAATTCTCTATCGATATACAACTCACAATCTCCAACCAGGTCTTCAACCCCTCAATACACTCCAGTTCCAGACCCCATTCCTGAACCCACTCCTTCACCCCAAATAGTTCCAGCCGTTACACCAAGCCCCACTCCAGTCCCAGAAAAAGTAGAGTGAAAATGTTAGCCAGAAAAACTATTGCATCTGGTCCTCTTGCCAGGAAATTGAATGAAAAACTTCAAGCCAGTTAGGACCAAGATTCTGAAAATTCAAGTGAGTCCTCCAAATATGCAAACAAGGAAGAAGTAACTGGTTCATCTGGTTCTGAGAAGGCAAATCCTGAAGTTAGGGCTGAACCTGAAATAGTTGAAAACAGGTTTGTTTTGATTGGTTCTGTAGTGGATGTAGAAGTACCAGATAGGAGAAGGAAAAAGAAATAAATCGAGAGAGAGGGAGAAGGGAGTTCTGAAATGGGAATTGGGAAGGAATGTGCCACTCTGGAAATTTATGGCTCCGCTCCTGTGGTTGTTGAGGAAGGAGTCAAGGACTTAGGGGGAAGCAACTCTGGGGAAGCAGCAGCAGGACTGGAAAGTCTACAACATGCACAGAATGAACCTGGTTCATCCATTGAAGAAACTCTGGCTGATCTGATGAAAAAGTTGGGGGAATCCTACAAACCAAAGAAGAAAAGAACCCCCAAACCAAAGAAAGTTGATACTCCAGTCCCAACCAAGAAGAGAAAAACCTCTTGAACTGTTGATGCTTCTGCCCCTAAGAGTCGTGCTACTAGAAGCATTGTTAGGCAAAGTGAAGAAGAAATGGAGAAATCTCTAAGAGAAATCAAGGAAAAGAAAGCTACCAAGGGTAAGGCAAAAGTTGGGGAGCCTGTTGAGGCAGTTCAGGTCGATGATGATGAGATGGACCTGGTCCATCAAGAGGGACAACCAGCACAAGTTGAGGTTGAGACACCAAAGCCCAAGAAATCCAAGGCTTCTTCCAAGAAGTTAGCGTTTGTGTCTGCCACACCCTCAATAGTTGCAAAGAGGACCAGGTCTGAGTCAAAGAAAGAAATGATTGTTGATGATACTGAATGGAGTGGAGAGGAAGTGGAAGTGTCCGGTGAGGAGACTGACAAACTCACAAGGTTTGGAAGCGTATTATTTTGAAAGGGAAGCTGTTTAGAGACCTTGAGGAGTCGGGGATGATTTTCTAGCTAGATACCTTAGATGTGCAAGGGAGGAAGGACATGGTCCTTCACCTTGAGGGCAGGCTGGCTAGGAATGAGCTGGTAGTGTTTATGGCCAACGCAGCAGTCAAAGATGGAAGGGTATCTACAAAGGTTCAAGGAATTGAGATTTCGTTTGATGCAAAGGAATTGGGGGAAATACTGCATATCCCTTCTGAGGGGTATGATGAATACACGAGGCAAATGTGGCCTAGTTTGGATGGTTTGCCTTCAGCCCTTCAAATCACAAGGTCTTTCTATGAAAATGAGCAAGAACTGGAGCCCTGGGCAGTGTTTAAGAGTGAGATGAGGCCTCAGCACAAACTATTTTTTGAGTTTGTGATCAAATTTCTACTGCCTAGGCAAGAGCGAAGGCACATTGCCAACTACATGGATCTCACCCTAATGGAGTGCTTGTACAGGGGTAAACAGATAAATTGGCATGCCTTCATCATCCAGCTCTTGGACAGGGTTGTGAAGGGAGCCAAGGCACATGGTATACCTTATGGGTTTATCCTAACTGTTGTGCTTGCTCGCTTCAAGGTGCCAGTGAAGAAGGCTGAAATGGCAACTGCTAAGGACTACTTTGGGAAAAACACGCTACTGACCTGTGACTACATTGTGAATATTCCTGAGGATGAACCTGGTTCATCTAGGAAACTGCGTTAATAACAAGGTTAGGACGCTTGTGCAGGAAGGTGAGGTCAAGGATGCGGAGATCCTTCATTTGAAAACTCGCCTTACAGAGGTTGAATCTGAGCGGGATGCTCTCAAAACTGAAGAATGAGGGTGTGTTGCAACAAATTCTCTCCCTTATTCAAGCCAAGAACACAACCTCTGTCCCTTCCCAGCCTTAGATGTTCAGTGCCTCCAAAAACCCCCCCTCTATGACCCAATTTGGGATTGTCTAATTCTGTTCTGCTTTTGTTTTTTGCTCATGGTTGTGGCTGTCTTTATTTCTTTTTGTGTATGGTGCATGATCAATATCCAATCAATGAATTTTTCTAATTTGTATTGACTTTTTCTCAGTTTCTTAAATAGCTTACATTTTTTTTGGTTTCTTTTGATGATTAATTCATGTTTTGCACCTACACTTGCCTAAATGGCCATGAGTAATTGTTAATATTCTGGTAAGTTTATCATTTGCAACTTTTCGATGATGCCAAAAGGGGGAATATAGTGTTTTCAAAATTTCAAAGATTATTGCGATGTTTATAACCTAAATGAACCTAGTCTCTCCATGATAAATGCTTAATACTATAAAAAAAAGTGTCTATGTTGGATTGAAGTATTTACAGGGTTAAGCACAGAGTTTTTCATCATCAAAAAGGGGGAATTTCTTGAATCAAGTCACAGCATGGTTTTGAAGAATGACAAATGACAACACGATTGAACCAGGTCCATCAGGGTGAACATAGTCAAACAGACCAGTTGGCACGAGAAGAGTCCATACGCAGGAGATAAACATCATCTCTGAAATAAGAGGTTATCTCCTAAGCAAAAAGGTTGCAAATTTATAAGGAGATGGAATTCGAATTCAGGTAGGATAGAATCAAGAGCAAGGAAGTTGAGATAAACACAAAGTCTTCCACCAAGAAAGAGTTTCATTAGAACTAAACAACAACATCTCAACTATGGATAATATAAATTGTTGAAGCATTCTTGCTGAAGAGTACGCACAAACACTAAAGAGAAACAAGAATTGAAAGCAAAATTATCAAAGCAATTTTGCAAGCAGTTCATGTGAAGAATCATGTGGGACTCAAAAGCTACTTGAACCAGCTCGAAGAACCAGCTCCATTTGTTGTCTTTTGAGTCTAGTTGTTTGTAGTAGGTGATTACGTATTGTATCTTTCAGCTTTATCTAGAAGCAATTGTAATAGGTGCACAGTGTTCAAGTTAGAGTTAACTTGAAGTTTGTCGCAAATAGTTAGAGGCTAGTTTGCCACAAAGGGATTAGAGGTAGTCCTTAGGTTTACAAAAAGAGTTTATTTTGTAAACGTTGTTTGGCTCATTGACATAGTGAAGAGTTTGGGAAAATCCTATTGGGAAGTAGGTCGTGGTTTTTTCACCTTTTGAGCCAGGTGTTTTCCACGTAAAATTGTTGTGTTCTTTTATTTCTGCAATTACTTTTCCGTAAACTGTAGACATTGGAACACCAAGAAGAACCAGGTTCTTTTGTAGCGACTGCACTCGAAAATTGGACACCACACAAATCACCCCCCTCCCCTCTTTTGTGGTATTGACGTATAAAACATTAATAGAGTATTTCCAACTAGGCCCAAGTTTACTCTTCGCGAACGCGGATAACTGCTCGCAATTGCATTGCTTACCAATCCAGGCCTATGCGAACGCATGGGCCTTTACGCGAACACACAGGCCAATTGGGCTTGGTCCCCCTGCTGCCCGCTAACACTACGAGAATGCATACCTCAACCCGCGTTCGCAATGACCAATCAACCCAACCCTCCGCGTTCGCACCTCCCTAACCACAAACGCACAAGCCAATTTCCTCAGCTTCCAATTTCCCCTATGCGAACGCGAGACCCCCTCCGCGAACGCATAGCGTAAATCCCTCTGCAGAAAACACCAGCAAACCAGCAGTTTTTCTAAGGCTAAATATGCCAGTTGACCATCCAAAATCAATCCCGAGCCCCTCGGGACCCCAACCAAATATACCAACACCTTATAAATGATCATTCAAACTTAGTTGCACTCTCAAAACACCAAAAATAACATCAAAGCACCAAAATCACATCCGATTGACCTAAAATTTTGCAGACATATCCAAAATGACATTACAAACCTGTTTCAACTTCTAGAATTCCATTCCGACCCCGATAGCCTATTTTCCACTACCGACCGAAAATCACCAAAAACTAACTTTCGTCAATTCAAGCCTAATTCTACACCGGACATCACAAAAATATTCTGAACACACTCCTAAGTCCCAAATTACCTAACGAAGCTATCCGAGCCATAAAATCCGCATTCCGAGATCGTTTACCAATAAGTCAACTCTCAGTTGATTTTTCCAATTATAAGGCTATTTTTAAAGACTAAATGGCTAAATTCTCACTACAACCATTCTGAACCCGAGCCAACCAACTCTAACATATCATAAATAGTATAACCAACCTATCACAAGGCAGCAACAGTAATTATAATGCAAGTTCTACGTAACGACCAACTGGGTCGTTACATTTCAAGGCGTTGAGGGAATCAAGGGAGTCGAAGGGTTGAACTATGAGGACCTCTGCATACAGCCTAATGTCGAACTACCTGAGGGGTACAAACCTCCGAAGTTCGAAATATTTGATGGTACAGGTGATCCAAGGGTCCATCTAAGGACCTATTGTGACAAGCTGGTTGGAGTGGGGAAGAATGAAAGGATCTGCATGAAGCTGTCCATGAGGAGCTTGAAAGGAGATGCATTATCTTGGTACATCAACCAAGATCCCAGGAAGTGGTCGAACTGGGTAAGCATGGCGTCTGACTTCATAGATAGGTTTAGGTTCAATAAAGAGAATGCACCAGACCTGTTCTACACCAGAACTTGAAGAAGAAGCCTACAACAACATTTCGCGAGTATGCTACTCGCTGGAGATACAAAGCTGCTAAGGTCAGACCCGCCTTAGAGGAGGAACAAATGAACAAGTTCTTTGTCCGGGCTCAGGACCCGCAATACTATGAACGGTTGATGGTAATTGAGAACCGCAAGTTCTCCGATATTATTAAGATAGGTGAGAGGATCCAAGAAGGAACCAAAAGTGGCATGGTCACTAATTTTGAAGCCTTGAAAGCTACGAATAAGGCTTTACAGTCCGGTGGTACGTCCAAGAAAAGGGACGTGGGAGCCGTGATGGTTGCATAGAGAACCAAATCCCCACTCAAATACAAAACTTACCCAACACCTCCACTCACATATCGACCAACCCCAAATTACCAAAACCCTCACCCTCATACCAAGCTCCACCACCAACTTATCAATCATCTCCACCACCTACATATCAACCTACTTCACCCAGATACTCCCAACCCGCTCCTATCTACCACATTTACAACCCTCAACCATCCCATTATCAATCACCCTTTGCACGTCAAAACTTCCCTAGACCTCGACCCCATTTTGATCGCAGACCTCCAAAATAGTATACCGCCATCGCCGAACCTATCGACCAGTTGTATGAGAAGCTAAAAGCTATTGGTTATGTCACACTCATCCCTGTTGCGACCCCTGAGAACCCCTCTCAGTGGGTTAATCCAAACAAGTCCTGTGCATACCACTCTGGATGAAAGGGCACACCATCGATGAATGCTGCTCTTTGAAAGACAAAATACAATCCTTGATTGATAACAAGATCATTATGGAAAAGGAATCCACTCCAAACGTCCGCAACAATCCTCTTCCAGACCAGAAGGGTGGAGGTATCCACCTGATGGAAATAGAAGATGATTGGGACCCCGAGGCGTCGATCGAGTTGATCGTAAAAGGCGATGACCCAAAGAAACCAACGGTTACTCTCAATCCAATCATAGTCCAAATTCAATCGTCTAAGGATGCTGAGGTAAACATGTCTATACCTCTTGAGTTTGAAGCAGCGCCACCCGCAAAAATACCAGCACCAATTGAGGTTAAATTCGTGTCTCCAGCAAATGCACCCGCACCATTTGAGGTTGCAGTCTTGCCACCCAAGGCACATGTTTCATCTGAAATAAGGATAGCCGTGTCGATCACAGTGGCAATGTCAACCGCACCACCCTTCTATACAATGTTTTACCCTGGGACTATACAGCTGAGGCGAGAAGGAAAAGAAAATTCAAGACTGAAGATGTTGTCGTAGCACAGGGTAAATCGAGAACTGGTAGAGTTTACACACCTGAACATCTGGCGGAATCAAGCAAACAGGCTTCCAATCGGCCACCCATTATCGAGACAGGTCCGGACGACCTTTGGAGGAATATACAGGCCAAGGAGTATTCAGTAATCGACCAGTTGAACAAGACGCCAGCACAAATATCCATTCTCTCTTTGCTGCAGAATTCTGAGACGCGCATGAACGCTTTATTGAAGGTGTTAAATGAAGCCTATGTGCCGAACAACATCACTAGCGGGGAAATGACCAATATGGTAAGCCAAGTGCTGGAAAGCCATAAGATCACATTTCATGAGGACGAGCTGCCACCTGAAGGACTGGGGCACAACAAAGCACTACATCATCGTGCAATGTGAAGATTATTTCATCACTAGAATTCTGATCGATGGAGGATCCAGTCTTAACACCCGTCCGCTGATAACACTCAAGAAACTGGGTAAAGGGTTGTACGAGATAAAGGATGAAGCAATCAATGAGAAAGATTTTGATGGTTCTCAAAGGTCCACCATTGGTGAGATTAGTCTATGCCTGCAGATGGGACCAACCTGGTTCGAGGTCGATTTCCAAGTAATAGATGTACCAGCATCCTATAACTTGTTATTAGGACGACCATGGATCTATGTTATTGGGGACGTGGCATCAACGCTACACCAGGCAGTGAAGTTTGAGTGGAACCACCAGGAGGTGATTATTCATGGCGATGGTAGTAACCCTATTTACAGTCGCCAGACTATTCCGGCAATCGAGGCAAGAAGGAAGCTAGGTGGAAAAACTTACCACCACATTGAACGGGTCAATGCCATTGATAAGGACAAATGGTGGGATAGCAAGATCGTAATCATGATGAATTGGTAAGGGTACAAGCCAGGTAAAGGGAACGGCAAGAACCTCCAAGGGATATCAAAACCCATAAAGCTCAAGAAACATGGCACCATTTTCGGTCTGGGATATGAATAGACTTGGAAAGAATTCAGGAGTTGGTCGCCACCATGGCGTGGTCCTAACTACCCACTGGAGCATCCGATACCACGTCTAGAGCAGACATTTCACTAGGCTGGCATCGTCTATGGGTCAGATGAAGAAGAGGCACTCGCAGCAATGAGGAGCTTATTCCTGAAAGACAGTGACATGGATTGTTGTGTTATTCTCGAGGAGGAGGGGGAGGAAGGCCCTTCCATGCAGGCTTTGAATAGAGGGTCATATCTCAAGAATTGAACCATCAAGACAACCAAAGCCTGACGAACCTCGGGGTAGCAAGGCTAAAATAAGCATTGTTCATTTTTTTAACTAAATGATTTTCCTTTCGCAATTTTCCATTCCTGCAATAAGATCTTCAATGTTCAAAACCTTTATCCAATTTACAAAAGCATTTTAAAGTTTAAGTTTTATGAATCAATATTTATTGCTATCATTTTTTCTCTCATTACTTTACCTATACAACATTACTATTACTTGTCTTGATGAACCAATGACTGTGACATGTAACAAGACAACGCAACAAATAGACGTTGATTCAGAAGAAGATGATGTACCCGATGAGATTGTTAAAGAAGTTGAGAAATTTGAAAACAGACCTAAGTCCAACCTGGATAAGACCGAAGTTATCAATTTGGGAGACTCAAAAAACGTCAAGGAAACTCGAATCAGCATTCACTTGTCGCTGTTAGAGAACAAGGAGTACACAGAGTTTCTGAAGGAGTATGAGGACATATTCGCCTGGTTGTACGATGATATGACTGGTCTAAGTACGTCCATTGTTGCCCATAAATTACCAAACAATCCAATATGTCCACCGGTAAAGCAAAAGCTCATAAAGTTCAAACCTGATATGAGTTTGAAAATCAAGGAAAAAGTCACCAAGCAAATCAACGCGAAGGTTCTCAGGGTAGTGGAATACCCGACATGGTTAGCCAACATTGTGCCAGTACCGAAGAAGGATGGGAAGGTTAGAGTCTGTGTCGACTACTGGGATCTCAACCGGGCCAGTCCGAAAGACGACTTCCCTCTACCAAACATACACATCTTGATTGACAATTGCGCCAAGCATGAGCTATAGTCATTCGTGGATTGCTTTGCTGGTTACCATCAGATTTGGATGGATGAGGAAGATGCTGAGAAAACAGCTTTCATTACGCCGTAGGGAGTATACTGCTATAAGATGATTTCGTTTGGCCTGAAGAATGTTGGGGCCACCTATATAAGGGCTATGACCACTATCTTCCATGATATGATACACAGGGAGATCGAAGTGTATGTGGATGATGTTATTATCAAGTCCAAGAAAGCTACTGAGCACATAGAAGATCTGAGGAAGTTCTTCAATAGATTGCGGAAATACAATCTGAAGCTGAATCCCGCAAAGTGTACATTCGGGGTTCCTGCTGGAAAATTGCTTGGGTTTATTGTAAGCCGTCGAGGGATAGAACTGGATCCGTCGAAGGTCAAAGCCATTCAAGAACTACCACCTCTAAAGAACAAGAAAGATGTAATGAGCTTCTTGGGAAGGCTTAACTACATCAGCTAGTTCATAGCACAGTCTACAGTTATATGTGAGTCGATCTTCAAGATACTAAAAAAGGATTCCGCAACCAAGTGGACCGATGATTGCCAAAGGGCCTTCGACAGAATTAAGCAATATCTTTCAACACCACCAGTCCTAGTACCACCTGAACCAAGTACACCTTTGATACTCTACCTTGCAGTGTTAGATGGAGCTTTCGGTTGCGTTCTGGGACAGCACGACAAAACAGGAAGAAAGGAGCAGGCCATCTATTATCTCAGCAAGAAGTTCACTCCATATGAGGCCCAGTATTCTCTATAAGAACGCACCTGATGCGCTTTGACTTGGGTCGCCCAGAAGCTGAGACACTACTTATGTGCATACACAACATATCTTATGTCGAGGATGGATCCCTTAAAATATATCTTTCAGAAGCCCATGCCCACTGGCAAGTTAGCCAAGTGGCAAATCATGCTGAGTGAATTTGACATTGTCTATGTAACTCAAAAAGCGGTCAAGGGACAAGCATTGGCGGCCCATCTTGCTGAGAATCTTGTGGACGGATAATAAGAACCTTTGAAAATGTATTTTCCTGATTAAGAGGTATCATTCATAGGTGAAGACATTGCAGAATCCTATGACAGTTGGAGACTGTTCTTCGATAGAGCGGCGAATTTCAAGGGGGTTGGCATTGAAGCTGTCCTAATATCATAAATTGGTCAACATTGTCCGGTATCCCCCAAACTCAGGTTCCCTTGCACCAACAATATGGCCGAATATGAAGCCTTCATCTTAGGGCTCAAAATGGCCATTGACATGAAAGTTCAAGAATTGATGGTGATTGGTGACTCAGATTTGCTGGTACATCAGGTACAAGGAGAGTGGGCTACTAATAATTCCAAGATATTGTCGTATCTGCACCACGTGCAGGAATTAAGAAAGAAGTTCACGAAGATAGAATTCGGCATGTCCCCAGAATCCAGAACGAGTTCGCCGATACATTGGCCACCCTATTATCTATGATTCAGCATCCAGACAAGAATTTCATTGATCCCATTCCACTGAAGATCCACAATCAACCAACCTACTGTGCCCATGTCGAAGAAGAAGCAGACGGAAAACCTTGGTTTCATGACATCAAGGAATATTTGGCAAAATAAGAATACCCAGAGCTTGCAAATCACACTTAGAAACGCACACTCCGAAGATTGTCCGAAAGCTTCTTTCACAGCGGAGGAATCCTGTATAGGAGGACTCCCGATTTGGGACTATTAAGATGTGTCGACGCAAAGGAAACATCGAAGCTGCTAGAGGAAATCCATGTTGGAACTTGCGGCCCGCATATGAACGATTTTGTTTTGGCGAAGAAGATACTACGAGCCGGTTACTTTTGGATGACTATGGAAACGGACTGCATCCAGTATGTCCGAAAATGCTATCGATGTCAGGTACACGCAGATATGATAAAGGTACCTCCAAATGAACGCAACGCAACAAGCTTGCCCTGGCCATTCGCCGCCTGGGGAATGGATGTTATTGGACCAATCGAGCATGCCGCCTCCAACGGACACAGGTTCATCCTAGTAGCCATCAATTATTTCACCAAATGGGTCGAAGCGGCATCCTACAAAGCAGTAACTAAGAAAGTCGTGGCCGATTTTGTCCGCGACTGCATTATTTGTCGATTCGGAGTCCCAGAGTCAATCATCACCGACATTGGTTCCAATCTCAATAGTGACCTGATGAAAGCTATGTGTGAGACTTTCAAAATCAAACACAAGAATTCCACAGCTTGCCGACCTCAGATGAAGGGAGTTGTAGAGGCCGCCAACAAAAACATCAAAAATATATTAAGGAAGATGATAGAGAAGCACAAGCAGTGGCATGAGAAGTTATCATTTGCTTTACTGGGATATCGCACCACAGTCTGTACATCAACCCGGGAAACTCCCTATATGCTGGTTTATAGTACAAAGGCTGTCATTCCTGCTGAGGTAGAAATTCCTTACCTAAGGATCATACAAGAAGCTGAGCTCAGCGATGCAGAGTGGGTAAAGAGCCGTTATGAGCAACTAGCCCTCATAGATGGAAAGAGAATGAATGCAGTATGTCACGGTCAACTCTACCGGAATAGAATGTCCAGAGCCTTCAACAAAAGAGTCAAGTCGAGATCGTTCGCACCAGGGAAGCTGGTGTTAAAAAAGATTTTTCCACATCAAGATTAAGTCAAAGGGAAGTTCTCTCCTAACTGGCAAGGCCCATACATGGTTCACCGAGTGCTAACAGGAGGAGCTCTTATACTTGCCGAAATGGACGGAGAAGTCTGGCCAAAACCAATCAATTCAGATGCAGTCAAGCGTTATTACGTATAATCTTTACGTTTTCTCAATGTTTTAAATTGAACTACGCCTGACCTGATTCCCATTTAAGAGGGGATACGTAGGCAGCCTTGTGGGTTCGGTCACAATTCAATAAAAATGTCATTTTTCCCCAGCAATTGGAAACTGGGGCAAAATTTTGAGGACCCTCAAAATTCTTAAGCAAGTTCAGCCGGTCGTTGCATGTGCAACAGTTAGAAGCGTCAACCCATCAAACTGGGATAGAATTTTGAGAGGGACCCTCAAAATTCTATAGCAGGAGAGGTTGCAATGTCTTGAACCGTGTCGCAGTCGTCGGTTCATCTAAACTATTTTAAAATATATGTTTATACTATGTCTTTACAAAATCACGCATACTTAACTCTTGAAAACAGCTTTGTTTAGCAAACACTACTCTGATGATATGAACAGGATCATCAAACCAAGTGTACAAGTCAAGCAAAGTCAGAGGGGATACGAACTAACCTTCCCCTTTACAATACTCACGATTTTTCTTTGGATGCAGGCACTAAGGTTGCAAAATCCCTAAACGATTGTCTGCCCAAGGACAAAACATTGTTCAAAATACGATTCTCAAAACTGTTGCACTTGTCGACATTTGCTATCGGTAAACACAAGTAATGCTCTGTAGTCACAATGCTCCCAATAATCACAATGCCGCAATCTTCTATTATCTATGAATTCCTACTTTCATTTTATTTCTTGCATAAGTCCACCTTTCTGCCTTTCGATACTGAACGTTGTCTCCCTCTTCATTCGCATCTCTGCATAAGGCTACTATTCTGCCTTTCCTTGCATAAGGCTACCATTCTGCGTTCCGAGGTTAAGCTCTACCTCCATCTGCATTCTTGCATAAGGCTACTATTCTGCCTTCCATCTGCATAAGGCTACTATTCTACCTTCCCTTGCATAAGGCTATTATTCTACCTTCTAAGGTTAAGCTTTACCACCATCTACATCTGCATAAGGCTACCTTTCTGCCTTCCGAGACTAAGCACTGTCTCCACCTGTATTTTTTGCATAAGGCTACTTTTCTTCCTTCTAAGGCTAAGCTCTGCCTCGAATTTACTTTTCGAGACTAAGCGATGTCTCAAGCATTATTTACTTCACTTTCCTTTCGGGCTAAGCTTTGCCCTTCAATATGCAAGACTAAGCTCTGTCTTATCAGCATCATACTATTACATCTTCATGGGCTGAAATATCGCCAACTTATCCAAAGGCATCATCGTTCGAAGGCATCATCTGCATAACCCGAGAATATCATGCCATGGCCTGATAAACTCTCTCAATTCTGCATACCATTATTCAAAGGCGTCATGGTTCGGAGGCACCATCCTCATGGCCCGAGAACATCATTTCATGGCTTGTGAATCCTGCATCAAGCTACCCATGGCCCAGGACATCATGGTCTGAGGACGTCATCCTTAACGTCTGAAGACATCATTCATAGTCCGACGGGAATTTTCATCATGTTTAAATTACACACAATATATGCTTGTATCATTTAGTTACAGGTAACCGGGTGAGCAACGGCGATCCCGGCAGGAGCGGTCCCCCTCCGATTCTCCTAACCATTCCTGTAAGTCGTTTAGTCATCCCAACCATATACGTTGCGTCTGTTCTTGTAAAACTTCGTCGATACATTTCGCCGATGGATCATGAACTACATACGGCCTGATTACTGTAAAGCCAAGGACATGTAGGCAACTCAGAAACCAGGGTAAAGATGGGCAGTTTTGATACCCAATTTTTCCTCAAATTATTTTAAAATTTGCACATATACCTTCAAAATCACTTTTTATAATAATTGGTATTTTTCCATACTTTTATCAATTTATTATCTAATTTATTCAGTACTTTATATCCCATAATTATTCATAAATTGCATTGCAAATAATTTCAAAATTTTCTTAGCTTAATATATCATTTTTAATCCTATTACGATTTAATTATTTCATAAATTATCCAATTTGGCATTATTTGACTATAATTACAAACATTTTGCAGTTATAGCCTAAATATACATTTTAAGCTATTTTAATTCAATAATAAGTCTTTTTACATTTTAATACTAGTTAATTACCTTAATTTCACCTATTTATCCTCAATTTCATTTTTATATAATTATTAGCTATTTTATTAATTATTTATCTATTTTTATGGGTATTTAACAAATAGCCAATTTTTATTTAAAATCTAGACCAAATCAAATCTAACCCCAACCCAATTAAAACTAGCCCAAGACCCAATCGAAATAACCCACCGGCCCAAGCCCAATCTCTAAGCCTACCCGACCCCAGCATCTGATTGAATCCTGACCGTTGATCAATTTTGATCAACGGCCCAAAATCACCCTTTCCTAATTTAACCCCCTAATGACTACCCCCGTCTCTCATTCCCTCCCCCCTCATTCTCTCGCAATCGGTCTCTCTATCTCCCTCTCTCTATCTCTGGTTCTCTTTAGAACCTTCTCATCTCCCCTCCTCTCCGATGGACCTTGTCCATATTCTCCAGCTACCTACCTCGCCGGAAGCCATGTCCTCTCACCCTCTCCTGGCCTCTGCTTCACCCCACACCAGTTTGATGCTACCCTGAGGTCCTCAGGTGAACCTGGAGCGGTTCAACTCTTGCCCATGGTCCTTTATGCCATTTTCCGGCCACTTCCGGCCGTTTGAGTAAGATGTATGACTTTCCGGCTAAATCCGGTAACCATTTTGAGGTTTTTATCTTTTTTGCGTTCTCTGAAACCCTAACCCTTAAGATTTATTTTTTGATTTCTTTTAGATCTATGTATATTATGAAGCTTTTATATGTTTTCCGCCAAAAAACCTTCCTATTTCTAAATGTTTCTTCATCTCAAAATTAGAGTTTCATAACCCATCTTTCAAAAACAATTTTTCTTCCGCTTTTAGTATCATTCTATGATTCTTGCTATGTTTCAACGCTTTATTCGAAGTTCTCTTTTCATTTGACTTATTATGTTGAAAACTCTATGTTTTCTTAGATTATGAGTCTCTCTTTGACTGATATGCTCGTTTAATTGTATGAACTCTTATTTCTCATAAACGTTTTAAGTTTTCTGTGATTTTACCCTATTTTTGCTCATTAGGGTTCCTGGTTTTGTTTTCTTCTGTTTATATCGTGTTCGTTCGTTTAATCCCTTTAGTGCTACTGCTTTGTCTCTAAACCTATGTGATTTTTCTACTATAGTCATTAGGGTTTTTTACTCTTTAATTCTCCCTGTTATATCATGTTCGTTTGTCAATTCCTTTAGTCACTTACTGTGTGCTAGCATCGAATCCCTGATTCTATGTGATTCTTTACCTTGCTATGCCTTTGCTTGCCTATTATTTGCCTAATTGATATTATTCCTGTTCGAATCCCTGATTCTCTGTTAGGGTTCTTGATTTATTATTTTGAATCCCTAATTCTTTGTGATTTGAAAACCTTACTGATTCTTATGATATTCTTACTAATTTCTGACCTTTAACTTATTTCTTACCTTGTTACATGGTTGATTTACTGTTAATTGATCCTTATTTCCTTAATTAATATCTGATGAACCTAGTCTCAATTGCATACTTGTATTAGGTTGAAATTGTTTCCTTATACGGTTATGCATGGGAACTTTCCTTACTTGTTATTTTCCTATTAGCCGTTTGAACTTAACCCCTTCAGTTAAGGGATACTTATGTGGATTTTACACCATTCTGAATATTCCTCTAAGCTACATATGGTACTTTTCCTTATTTGCTGTCTGATAATACCGTTTGAATTTGATTCCTTCAATTAAGGGACACCTATACTGATTGTGTACTGATTGATGCTCAGTCCCTTAATTACTGGTTAATTTTGATTCCTACCTTATTGCTACTTGTTTTCAAAACTATACATATGCATACTCCATTCTCTCATGAGGACACACGAACTAATCTGTTCAACTCTCCCTCTCACAACTAAAACTCTCTACTCTTTCTCTTTTTTGTACTACTTACTATTCTCCTAAGTTAGTCGGCTGCAAGCGAAGGCTAACTATTGTGCATCTTCTACTTCCAGTTTGTGTTATTGCTTTCTTCACTTACTGGTATGTTCTAATTCAGATTTCAGTTATCAAACCAACATGTGTCTACTACTGTTGCAATTCATTGTGTTTCTAATTTGCTTTTACTTATTATTTTATTAGTCAACATGTAACTAGGATCCTGAACCCTATTCACATGTTAAGTTATGCTTTACTTGTCATGACCAGCATGTTTTTGTATACTTAATACATGTTTTTTATGTAAATCCCCATGATTGGTACATTAGTTTGATTATGGTTTTAATTGTTTGGTGCTATTATGTCAGCCTAATCATATATCATAATGTATCACCCATCCCCTGAACCCTTAGGAACTTCTGATTGTGTATTGACTGTTACATGTTTGCCCTCACATGCTCTGTATTTGTCCCTCAAACCCCATTACCCCTGTTTGTGAGTGTTGGACCATTCTGGGTCCTTTTTTGTGATGCTGACTTTGCTTTGGTTCTGAGATTAGTGTTCATGTTCTTTCAAATTGTTTTCATCAGTTAAACTTTTATTATGAAAACTATTTCCATTAAGTCTCTTTTCCAAAACTATTTTCTTACTCAAAGTTTTTTTTCCAAACTATATCAAGCACTCTCACTCTATTAACTTAGACCATTAAGTTCTACCCCTTTTGTGTGAGCATTGCCTTGGGACCCTTGAGCTCCCTCTGAACTTTGAGACACAAAAGTTGGCCTTTCCACACTGCACTTACTCTATCTTGGCTATAAAATATGGGTGTGAGCACTGCCCGGGATCCCTTGAGGTCCTTAGGGAACTCTGACACACCCGGATTGTGAAAAAGCTGTTAAACATTACTTGGCATTGAGGACATGGAGATATGTGCCTATATTGTAGGCTCCCTATAGTTAGCTTCTTATTTTCCTTTATTTTGGTTACGTAATTCCTATTCAATGGTCTGTAATAAATAATTGTAAACAACTCCGGGGTTGGATAGTGAAAAGGGGTGGGTAATATGCATGATGTAGTGTAATCAAGGGTAGAAATCATGCTTCCTAGGTTTACTTTCTCTATGCGCAATAGCAGTCATATTTAGGTACAACATGTCAAGCATGCCATGCATTAGATTTCATGCTATTTAGGATTTATATGTACTTTTTTTAGTATCTCAGCATCACTTAAAAATCCTGTCTATAGGGAACAAAATAATGCTAACAAAATAAATTATTATTATGTGATTCTGCCTTGTAAACATGTTTTGAAACCTCATTTAGAAATCCTTTCTTAGGATAAAACATATTAATATCAGTTGTTATGCGTGCTGCCACCATGCTCCTCACTTAGCAAACATGTGTTAAGATAAACAAGCATTAAAAAATTGTCACCTATGTTATTCCTGAAACTGTGCATAATGTTGTGATTCTGGGTGCATTTAGAGATCTTGTTTTAGCGACTGCATATGCATCATTCTGCATTAGACATCATGTTATAGGATTGTACTTATTTAACTACACTTAGTCTAAATACAGATGTATAAAAAACAGCCTTCGTGTTCTAACAATTGGTAATTAGTTTCTGAATATTTTGCAACACTTAGAACTGCATGCTATTAGGTATAACGACCTGAAATTGTTATAACTCTGAATAACTGCTACATATTATTCCCCGCCTAGGCAAGCCTTAGGTAATCAACCATAAAGAAATAAAACTAGAACTGTCTTTGTGATTAGTGCTCAACTGTCAGCATGTTTAAAACCAGTAGGCAAGCCTGATTAAGACTTCCTCTCTGAGTTATGCAATAAATATGTCTTTGTGTTATCACTTAGATACCATGCTTAGGATCTGAACCTGAATTTGGACCTTAATTGTGCATGAGCCATGTTGTTTATGTGTACTATGTGTGGATGTATACTTGAGCCTTCTATTCGCTTTCCATGCTCCCCCTAATTGAAGTCTTATATGTTTTATTATGTGTCGCCTTAGTAATTTTTACCTGTAAAACCTGAGGTCCTGCCTAGCGCCTCCCTTATAGGATAGAAGTCCTAAGTTCCTCCGGGACTGATAGGAAGGAACGGGTAACAGCATGCAATAGAGGTCGTGACCAACACTCGCTTTAATTACCTTCACGAGGAGGAAAGGGTAGATATGGATATGATGACCGGTGCATTAATACCACGTGTAACCCCTCTTTGAGGAGTGTCATACCGGGTATTGCATTGATGTGATTCATATTATAAACAAACCTAGGATATTCCTTTACATGCTTAGATTGTAATCACTTTCAAAATCTAGCTTTCCATTAACTATTTAAAAATATCTGTGTATTTTAGACTTAAATCTCCTACTATTTGAGCCATACTTGTTTATTTGCTAAATTGTGCAAATTCACAAAAAAGTTGTTTGGCCGGGAACCATACTTGTGGATCCTGAGTGGTGATTAACACCTTCCCCTAGGATAATTTCAAGCCCTTGCCCTGTCTCTGGTTATCAAATGTAGTTATAAATGAAACCTCTTAGGCCCCCTCATGCACCTTAAAATCGTTAGGTGGCGACTCTTCAAAAATGCAAACTCCCTTTCCCAAAAGAAAACGAGTTATCCCAATAATGTCAAAAACCCTAACCGATCCAAAAGGAGAGGAAAAAGGGGGGCGCGACAACCATGCCACCTGCTTGCCCTTCTGGTGGGACTTCTATAAGTTCTGAGAAGTTAAAGTCGTTAAGTAATGATGTATATGCCATCATCCTAGTTTCTAGTAAGGCAACCATGCATGGTCTGTGGGTGTCGATAAGTTCCCTAAAATTCCTACGAAATCCATCATTATTTGCTCCTATAACATTCCAGAACAAAATGGTGGTGGCCCAACTTGTTTCTAAGGTTTGGTGTTGGTTGATATGGCCTTCCATTTCCACAGTGTTGTGGTTCCTCCTCTGTGATGGTACAAGTATCACTACCTGTTTCCCCACTGTTGGATCATGTGGTGGTCGTATGTGTGTTGAGCATTTGTATATTGTACTGGGCTACTGAAGATGTACTTCTTGCTTCATAGTTCTGGGAAGAGCAATATTTTTACTTTGTTTAGACTTGAAAACTTCACACTCGGCTCGATACCTTGTTGTGGTAGTTATTCTTCTTCCCCTACTTGATGTTGTACTGGGTTCATGTTTGGTTCTTGTACATTGACTTGGTGATTGGAGTGCAAGTTGATTGAGTTTGGGTTTATTGGATTGGCTTGTTCTTGGTTTGCATGGAGGTTCCATGGCATGAAGATGGGTTCAGGTTCGTATTCTCCTCCGATGGAAAGAAGGGAAGATTCATTGTTAGGTTCATTGTTAAGTGTTGGTTTGGAATTTGTGGTAGGTTCCACAGTTCGTGCATTGCTTGAATTAATGTGTGATGCATGTTGGGTGATAGTGGATGAAGGTAGTTGTTGATCCATACCTGGTTTGTATAGTTGTTTGTAGCTAAAGGCATTCCTTCCGAGATTATTGGGATAGGTATCGTGTATTTTGGATTATTATCACCATCTCCTGCCCGTTGATTTGGATGTTGAAGGTGATGGCATGACACAGTAGACCCGCTTTTAGCCAAGAGTTTAGTTGATAGTTTTGTGGTTGTGGAGGGGATATGAAGAAGAGAGGTTGGTTGGGGAGGTGAGGTGGTACTAGTGGTAGGTTGTCCATATTTTTGTTCTTTTGTTGGTGAGGAACATGAACTAGACTGAACCTTCTTCTTGCCGTAAATGGTAACCTTGGCATCTTCTCCTCTATCAGAGGAGCTTATATTGGTGTTTTCCTTAGTTGTTAGTGGTGCGGAGGTAGTGCTAATGGTCTAGGTTCAATTTGCATGGAGATTGATTAGGGTGGCGTGTGGGTTTTAAGGGGATTTGGTGGAGATTTGCTTGATGCCACATGTTCTAATACTTCTTTCATTCGGTAATCCATCTTTGCATGAAAAGATAAGTGATTCTTGGACATATTAGGTTCGGAGGTAAAGGTAGTGTTAGTAGATTGCCTATTGGAAGATTGTTTAGAAGAATTAAATAAATTAATATTATTTGTAGTGGCAGAGTTATTAATATTATTTTGTTTCAATTTGTTCCAATGATTGAGGTTTCCAAAGTTTCCACTGCCTCCTCCACGTGTGAGGAGTTAGCATTAGAGGTGTCCATTTTCAAGTGTGTGCATTGGTTGAATTGGTGTATAACCGGTATTTGGGTGGTGGTTTTGTCACATATCATGGGTAGAGCCTCTGGTTTGAGGATTTTTAGGCTTGTTTGGAAAGGGAATTACCAGAATTCCAAGTGGATTGCCTGATCTTGTTGTCAGAATTAGAAAGATCGCGTCTCCTTTTCAATATATCTAAATTTTTGAGTGTTAATAAATTTACTCGTGTCAGCATCAAATATTCTTGCACTAATACCTGGGGATGTTGCCTTGGATGGTGAAGTGGAGTGTGTACTAATTGCCTTTTTTTTGAAGAATGAGGTTGTTATCCAATCTCCTTGACAACTGTCCCGTGTGACTATGTCTTGATTTTCCTGTGGCACTTTGGACTGGATAAGTTGCATATTGGAGAACTGGAATTTAACACGGTTGTGGCCTAACCTATCATAATTATTGCATAAAAAAAATTTCCTTCATAATGTATTTGTTATTTATAGTTCCAATGTAAACAAAGGGCTTAACAGGCATATCCATCGGAAACTCCACACACAACCTTGCATAACGACCTCTTAATGTTAATGAAGTGCATTCATCAATTCTAATCAACCTTCCAATTTTATTCTCAAGTTTTTGTAATATGGTGGTATCATAAAATTCCGTTGGGAGCTGAGGCAAACGAATCCATACTGCCGAGAGTAATTTCTTGGCTTCACTTGCTACAAATTGAGGTTCTCATTTTTGCACTGAAAGGAAAATACCAATATGAACCACTGGCCATTGTTCAAAGCCTTAGACATGTTTTCCTCCTTATTAAATTTAATAATAAAGTAGTCTGATCCAAAATCCATGAGGGTGAAGTTTTCAGTAGGCTTCCATAATTGATGTATTTTCCTCTTGAGATATTGGCGGAGGATGCATTTTCCCATGAGTTTGATGATGAGTAAAAATTTCTAGGGTTGGTGAGGTCATCTATTGATAGGTTGATTCTTAGATTTTCACTAATTTCATCAAATTCTAGCATACACATACTTGACTGGGCTAGATCTTTCATAGGATAATCGAGTAACATAATTTGCGTGTGTGGTCTTTCAGATTGCATGTATGTATGGAAAATTTGATTTTCATTTGGAGTCCATCAGTAGCATTTCCTTGAAGGAGAGTTTAGGTGATTGGAGCGATGTGGTTTGAGTAGTAGGCTGTGATTTAGTCTCTCCTAAGATGATATTATAATTACCTCTATTTGCATGGAGAATGGCGGACGGCTTAGGGGGATTTTATGGGATTGATTGGTGGAGAGTGGGGGGTTAGTCATTAGTGCAAGAGGTTGAAGAAGATGATGAGTCTAGAGTTCTAATTACTTACTGTTTTCTTTACCCTGAAGTTAGGTGTTAACAAGCTTAACTTCATACATAAACATCTGAAGTAAAAACAAATTATTTCTAGATAATATTAACTGAACTTTAGATAAAAATGCCGGAAGTTTGTTTCTGTCAAGCTAAAACTTCAAACAGAAATAATATGCAAACTTCAGAAATTTTATGGGAAGTAGGCTTTGAATGGCTAACTTCAGATCTATTTTTATGGCTAAATTTTGCAATTTCATAGGCGAATTTTTGAACTTCAGACCCGCTAGTGAAAAGTTGATCGTAAAACGAGCAAACTTACATATTTTTGTACATTACGGGTATAACTTTGATGGTGACACACAATTCGGGTATATCTGCACTTATTCTCGTTTCCTCCTGAATCCACATGAAGCCCAAGGTCACAAATATTAGCGTTTTCCAATTTTAAATTGGATACATATAACCTACTATAATAATTCGATAAGGTTATAAATTTATATTAGAACCTAATTATTCAAAGAAAAATCTAAAAAAATAAGGGTTGGTTGGGTCTGGTGTCAGTTTCAAAGAACATTGAGATTTTTATATATTTATTACTTTCCACCAACATATGTACCATGTAATTCTGCCTAGAATTGACATAAACAGGCTAATTATCTCGTAAAATTTTCGGGTGATTGAGTTTCATGTTGTATATACACCGAATATATGCACAGTTGATTTTCATTTAAACCCTAAATAAATCATTAAGTCTTCACGTAGTTTTGTCTTTGTTCTTAGTTTTGGAAGAAAAAATTATGCCAGGCCTTGTAGTATTAACAAGATACATTTGTGCAACAATTGCACTAAGATATGGTACTTCAGGACCAAGTAGCTCTTCATTATTTTGGAATGGATCCTTATTTACATCAAGTGATCGAACAACCATCAGAGTACTTAATGGATGTGTTTCATCCATGTAAAATCATTTCAATATTTTTTCTATGTAGGCATATTGATGAACAAAAATCTCGTTTTCCAGATGTTCAATTTGCAAATCGAGACATAATTTTATCTTTCAGAGATCTTTCATCTCGAATTCCTTCTTTAAATAATCAATTGCCTTTTGGAGTTTGTAGGAGTTCGAATAAGTTTTATGTTATCGACAAAGACGGCAAGTAGAACAAATTCTGATGTTGTTCTTTATAAAAATACAAATGGAATCATTTATATAATCTTCATTTAATAAATACTTACTAAGACGATTATACCACATTCGTCCTGATTGCTTTAGACCATACAAAGATCTTTGCAATTTGATTGAAAATATTTCCTGGGACTTTGAATTATGTGCGTTAGGCATTTTAAATCCCTCGGGAATTTTCATGTATATCTCATTATCAAGCGGTCCATAAAGGTAGGCAGTAACCACATCCATTAAATGCAGGTCAAATATTTTCATGGACAACAAAATTAATGAGATAACGGGACATATAACATCCATAACGGGCGAATATATCTCTTCATAATCGATACCAGACATTTGTGAAAATCCTTGTGCAACAAGGTGTGCCTTATATCTTTGTACCTCATTTTTCTCATTTCTCTTACATACAAAGACCCATTTATAGCCAATAGGCTTAACACCATTAGGTGTTTGGATTACATGCCCAAAAAATTTCACGTTTCGTAAGCGAATTCAACTCTGATTGGATTGCTTCTTACCATTTTGGACAATCACGTCTTTATCGACATTCTCTAATAGATTGAGGTTCAAGATCCTTACTATCTTACATAATGCTATATACAACATTATATGCAAAGACATAATCTGCATATATCCAATCGATTCAAATTTGTCTCAATATCGATTAGATTTATTGATAGTTCCTTATTTTTCTTGAGTCCGGTTCAATGATTTCCTCATGAATCTCAAGATTGGTTAAATCGTGGATTTCTTCATGAGACTCTTTCGTAGTGTCATCTTGATCATTTGTTTTCCTTTTTCTAGGATTTCGATCCTGAGTACCCAATGGTCTGCCTCGTTTTAGGCGTGTTTTTGACTCATTAGCTATGACACTAGAAGATTGTTCAATAGGAACGTCAATATGAGTTGGAACATTCTCTGCAGGGATATGTGATTTTGTTATCCTTTTTAGATCTATAAATGTGTCTGGCGTTTTATTTGCTATTTTTTGCAAGTGAATGATCTTTTGCACCTCTTTGTTCACAAATAGAGGCACGTGGATCTGAGACAATGGTGGATTTTTCCATAAAATTTCCCATTTGGTTTCGCCAATTTCTCTCCCTAATTTTGGGAAAAGTTTCTCATAGAATCAACAATTTGTAAATCATGAAGTGAAAAAATCCTCTGTTATTTAATGTTTCGAGGTAGCGAATAATGGAGGGTGATTCAAACCCAACATGTATTCCTAACCTTTTTTGGGGACCCAATTTTGTGCTATATGGTGGTGCTACCAGCACATATACTGTGCATCCAAAAAAATTTAAATGGGATATATTAGGTTCATGACCCAAAACTAATTGCAAAGGGAAATATTATGATAATTTATCGGTCTGAGTCGAACTAGCATTGTTGGATGTAAAATGGCATAACCCCAAACAAAAATAGGTAACCTTGTTTTCATGAGTAACGGTCTTGCTATCAATTGTAAACGTTTAATCAAAGACTCTGCAAGACCATTTTGAGTGTGAGCATGAGCTACAGGATGTTCCATTTTTATCCCAATTCATAAGCAATACTCATTAAATGCTTGGGATGAAAATTCAACAGCATTATCAAGTCTAACAGACTTAATTGGATTATCAAAAAATTGTGCCCGTAATCGGATTATTTGTGTCTTTAATTTTGCAAACTCCAGGTTACGAGATGACAATAAGCACGCATAATATCATCTAGAAGATGCATCTATTAAGAGCATAAAATATCTAATTGACCTACTAGGTGGGTGAATAGGTCCACAAATGTTTCATTGTGTACGTTCCAAAAACGCATGGGACTTAATCCCAACGTTTGTTGTTGATTGTCTAATAATTAACTTTCTTTGATAACAAGAAGAGCAAGAAAATTCATTATTTAAAAAAATCTTTAAATTCTTACCATTTGAGTTTTCTATAATCAGTCTCATCATCATTGATCCAGGATGTCACAATCGATCATGCCAAAGTACAAATGAATTGGAATTAGTAACCTTTTACGATAGATGTGTCTGAATTGCACTAATTCTCGTCCAATACAAGCCACAAGATAAAGATGGGAACTTCTCAATAACCCTTTTCTGGCCAGAGACATTTTTGGTAACGATGAGATATTCAAGATTATTCTAATATATTGTTTCAATATGATATTCATTTCGGCGGATATCTTTAAAACTCAACAAGTTCCTCTTGGACTTAGAGGAGAACATTTCACTCTCTACGATCATATTGTTCCCCTGGGCAGAGTTATAGTAGCTCTTCTAGAGTCTTCAATTAGATTACTTCTATCAAAAATTGTAGTAACATCTTCCTTACACACACTTAAATGAGAGAAACATTTCTTCTCTTTGAATACTGTATGTGTTGTACATGAATCAACTAAGCAAATATTTTTATAATTGAACTTTTATCTAAATTTGTTTTGAGAGATATCCATATTTGCTTCCCATGGTTTGACCTACAAAAAGAAATATACGAATAAATATTAGTATTTGAGATAACAAGGAAAAACACAAAGTTAAGTCAATGATTCAATAATAATCTTTTAATGTTATTTCGAGCAAACTCTGATTATGATACAAACAATTACATTGTAAAAATAATGCAATTATGAGTCTTTATTTCTCCGTCTCTAAACTGATGTGTTGTTATTTAAATAAACATATCAATGGAGTAAATAATTGAAAAGTAAGTATGATAGACATAAACATCACATCAGTAATTTGAATTTGCATTATTAAATGAAATTGATTTCTTAAAACTTATAGAAGTTACAAGAATTGGAACGGTAAGAAAAATCCAAATATAAAAAGATGTTATAAAAAGATTTTTCAAAGGGGCTACTAGTTGTGATAATTACCCTGTTTTGTGTTAACAAAAAAAATATTCTACAATAGTGGGATAGAAAATTCCATTTGTCCTACTTATCATCTCAATAGCATGTCACCAACTATTCAGGGGAATATTCTTGTTTGGAGTTTGAGGACAAAGAATACCTTGGTAAGTTAGAACATAAAGTCTAATAATTTAGATTTTGACAATTCTAAAAACAAATTGCAAAGCATTTATAATAAATGAAGCTCTCTTTTTTCGTGAAACACGTTTTTTTTTCTCTTAATTAAGAAACTATCGATATAAAATATCAGTACTTGCATATATTACAGTTGTGTCAATTATATAATATCCTAAAATGAATTTTTGTCATCCGAATAATGTAATAAATAGCATTTATTTAATTATAACGAAAACTATTTCATAAAATAAATAATACTAATTAATACTAATGACTACTACTCGCGTAAAGAACTATAATTATATGATGTTTGTTCACTAGCTACCACGAATAGGCAAAAATAAAATCAAACTACTACATCATCTTTAACTACGGATTCATCACTGATCAAGTGGTCAATTTTTCTATCAGGGTGCTCAAAGAAGTCTGTCACATCCAGGTGGGTGATATCAAATTCATCGTCATAGACAAAATTAGCTTCATGACCTTTATTCTTTATAGATGCTTGGTAAAGCTCAATCAAATGTCTTGGTATACGATAAATATTTGCCCAATACCCTTTTCCTCCGCAACGATAACATTCAGTTTTTGAAATATTTGTCTTTGGCTTCTCATCTATTCCCACATTTGGTGGTTATTTTTCTTTGGGGATGATTAACACCAGGAAAACTTCTTCCTTGTCCACGGCCACGACCACGACCACGAATAGGGCCACAACTTTTTTCACGCTTAGCATAATGGGAATATAACTCATCCACTTCAGGCAATGGTGTAGATCCAGTGGGTCGATTATCGTGATTTCTCACGAGTAAGTTATTGTTTCGTTCAACCACAAGGAGAAGAGAAATTAACTCGGAATACATCTTGAAACATTTCTCTCGGTACTGCTGATGCAAGACCATATTGGAGGCATGAAATGTTGTGAACGTTTTTTCAAGCATATCATATTCAGTGATATTATCTCCATAGAGTTTCAATTTAGAAGTAATTCTGAACATAGAAGAACTATATTCAGAAATAGACTTAAAGTCTCCTCAAATGAGCCCAATCATATCGTGTTTGTGGAAGAGTGACTAACTTTAAATTGACATATCTTTCCTTTAAACCATTCCAAAAAACAGGTGGAACTTTGACTGTGAAATATTCATTTTCAACTCTTCATCAAGGTGATAGCGCAAGAAATCAATGCCTTAGCACAGTTTTGAGTAGATGCTTTATTTTTATTTTTATCTTTAATGGTGTCTCCAGGTCCCATTGTATCTAAATGGATTTCAACATTTAACACTCATGTCATATAGTTCTTGCCCGAAATTTCAAAGGCATCGAATTTTCTTTTCATAATGTCAACCATAATTAAAAGAGTAGAAAAGTTGTACTCTCTCTGGTACACAATAAGTGACTAATGTGCTTTTTCATTTTGGTCCAAAATAAGTGTCCATTTATATAATCAAGAAAGAATTCAATTTATTTTTACAAAATAACCCTTATATTAATATCCCTAAAAAAAATTCTTACTCCTCACATTAAATATTTAATAAGGGTAGTTTAGTCATACTAGGTATTTTTGTATAGAATTTAGTATTTTCTTAATGGGCGTGCTAAAAGCAAATTGATCACTTATTGTTAAGGGTGTGCATTCGATTTATCGATTCGATTTTGACCTTTATCGATAATTACTTATAGATTATCGATTTGTACATATGCTTATCGTTATCGTTTCAATAAGGTTTCGATTTTTTCGATTTCGGTTTATCGATTTTTGGGGCTTATCGATTCGGTTATCGATTACACCAATAAGAAAATTTGCGGGATTCCACCAATAAGAAAATTTGCTAGCTCTAAGCGATGTTGTCATGTTTAGTACCCTTACTTAATATATGTATACAATGTGTAAAACATGTATAAATAGTGGATAGCTAATAGAGATAGACGACTAATTATTACTGTATCATACCAAATGATATTACGATTAATTGATTTAATTCAGGCAGACTAATTATTCTTCAACTCCTTACCTAACTGACCAAAAGAACTTCTACCAAATTACAATCAACTTACTGAGAGAACCCATTTGGAGATAGAGAATTATCAGATCTGTGGAAGAAACCGAGAACAGAGAAATTTTGAGTGAAGAAAAGTTGAGGCTTCAACAGTTCAGCTCTAAAGGGGCAGGAGGGTAGGGTCGTAGGGGAAAATCTTGAGGCAGAAGCGGCATGAAGTCGTGAAGAGGAAACGAAATAATAGGGTAGGGAAAATTAGAAAATAATAAGGGTAGAGGAAAATAGAAATAAAAAGTTAAGGTAAAGGAAACCACGGCAAAATAAATAAATAAATAAATAAATAAATATATATATATATATATATATATATTTCTTATCGATAAGCGAAGTGGACAAAATCGAAATTGATAAATCGATAACAAATAATCGATTCGATTTATCGATAAACCGAATCGAATGTACACCCTTACTTATTGTGGACCAGAGGAGTACCTTAATATTCTCAAAGAGCTTCTTGACGGTAGAGTCTCGTGTTGATAACGTGAAATAAAACAATAAAGAAAAGGAAAATATTGCAAGAAAAAAAAGGTAATTCTTATTAAATTTTAAGATAATTTGCAATGAGATAAGACTCTTCTATTTATAGAAAAATAACTTAGTCACAAAGTAACAAACTCTTTAACTCTAATTACAATTCTATTAGTAATATTAGGAATAGTTTTTAAAAAGTTTAAATTTATGTCCAGTCGACATCGCCGCACAAAGTGAAAAGAAGGAATTACCTAATTTTATCTTTTTATTTTTCTCACATATACAGTATTTTGTCTACGTGGAAAAAGTAGGAAAAAAGAACTGGTTGTGTCATTGATATTTTATTGGTGTAGTCCATCAAAACGTGTCAAAGCGTTAAGTATCATACGTCGCAGTAGCGTGACCCGCACCAATTCTATAAAGTCATAGAAATTATACTTTACCAACTTTTCTAATATCCAATTACAAACAGCTCAACCAATGCCCAATCTTTTCATCTTCTTTATTCTTTCAATTTTCTCTCTCTTTAAACCTTAAATAAATTTGGAGGCATTTCTACTATATATTAAACTGAACAGTTTGTTACTGACAAATTTTGATTTTTCCTTTTAATTTAATCGGCGGTTGATGGAATCAAGGCGGTCAAAGAATTTGTTGGCGCCGGGGTTCAGATTTCACCCGACGGATGAGGAATTGGTGCGGTACTATCTCCGGCGAAAGATTATTGGAAAACCCTTAAGATTTGATGCAATAACAGAAATCGATATCTACAAAGTTGAACCATGGGACCTTCCTGGTAAAAGAAAACCCTTCCCTTCATTCTAGAACCTTCTTTTTTTCCTTCATTTTGGATTTTTGCTAGTGTTTACTTGATTATTGGTGAATTAGGATTATTGACAGATCTATGAAATCACACCTAATGACTTTATTCGCCGTGTACGTTTGACCATTATGTGAACTTTACACAGAGGCGGAGGCTGGGTTTGAAGTACTTATGGGTTCTGAACCCCACCTAATTCATAGTTTGTCTTAGTTACTGGATTTACAATTAAATATTTATACATTAGATTTTCTAATACAAAATGACGTATAAGCAATTGTTATTGGGTTTGCCGCCTCTGACTTTATATACTCCCTCCGTGCGATTTTGTATGACATTGTTTGACTGGGCGCATAGTTTAAGAAAAGAAAGACTTATGAAACATGGGGTTTAAATCATGTCATAGATATCTGTGTAGCTATAAATCATCTCAGTATGGGTTGAATGAGAAGTTTGAAGTTAAATTGTTCCTAGATTTAGAAAGGTGTCATTCCTCTTGACACATCCTAAAAGGAAAAGTGTGCCATATAAATCCCAATTCTTTTGACTGGACACGAAGTTTAGAAAAGAAAGAAAGATTTTTGAGAGTCTGTGGTTTAAAACATGCCATAGACATTTGTGTGGCTATAAAATCTTATCAAGAAGGGTAGAATGATATGTTGAAAGTTAAATTACTTCTAAGTATATAACTGGATCATTCTTTTCAAGACAGACTAAAGAAGAAAGTGTACAACATAAAATGGGATAGAGGGAGTAATAAATTCTCTAGACACCGAATAGGGAATGGATGTAGAGGAATTGTATTGGCAGAATCAACCAAGTTGGGATGGAGGACTGATTTCTTGAGTGGTAAATTTCCGACTTTAATGAAAAAGATTTCATCTCCCAGAATTTTTGGCAGTTCTTCTCTCTTAACACTTTCTGTTTATGGCTTGAAGGCCTATAGTTCTTCACTCAGCTTCACGTCTCAACTAACGTAGAACTGCTAGTTCGCATGATAAGCATTTTTGAACTGGTGTGGGAGCTCATCCTTCAGAAGATCACCAAAATAGTTCTGGCCCGTCCTATTTGCCTCCTAGCGAAATAGGTTTGGTTTCATTTAGTTTTCCAGGTTTTGAGACTTGTTCCGCTACCTACTCGAATTTTTAATCTTCAATTGAAACTTAGGAGATTGGCTCATGATTCAAATTTCTGTTCAGAGTGCTCAGTCGTGTCTATGCCAATGTTTTGTCAGCAGCACCTAACTTCATGCATCTACGTTGATCATTTATGTATAATATGTATAGCATGAACGTGGATTATGAGCCAAAGGACTTAAGATTTACATCAAGTATTTTAGGTTTGTCCGTTAAAATTAATGGGTAAAGTGCCCCCATGTCACCAGAAGGTCATGGGTTCGAGCCATGGAAACAATCTCTTGCAGAAATGCAGGGTAAGGCTGCATACGATAGACCCCTACCCCGCGCATAGCGGAAGTTTAGTGCACCGGGCTACCCTTTTTTGTTATTAACCTATTAATTTTTTAGCTGAGTATCTAGAGTATATTTTATCTTTTTTCTCTTTTTATTTCTATAGCATGTGGGATCATTTTATCCTTCTATCTTATTGTACGGAGTGATAAATCACAACCTTGTAAACCATTGTGGATTTATTTACCAAAACATCTGATTATGCTTTTACTGAATTTGTCTTTATATATTCACGAGCTTAGAGTAAGCTTAGCATAATGTTATCGGTGTCTTAGGTATGTCAAGGCTGAAAACAAGAGATCTGGAATGGTACTTTTTTAGCATGCTTGATAAGAAGCATGGTAATGGAGCAAAGACCAATCGGGCAACGGAACGAGGCTACTGGAAGACAACTGGAAAGGACAGGGCTGTCCATCATAAGTCTAAGGTTGTCGGTATGAAGAAGACCCTAGTTTATCATAGTGGCCGGGCTCCAAAAGGTCAGAGGACTAATTGGGTTATGCATGAGTACAAACTAATTGATGAGGAGTTGGATAAAGCTGGAATTGCTCAGGTGAGATCATATGAACCTGTGGTTGTGCTTGTTCAATGCAATGCTTCCTGTGTCTCTCAACCCCTCCCCTAAACCTGGTGCTGCAGGGGAATGGAGGGAGAGCACTCATCTTGGGGTGGGCTTNACCCCCCCCCTCCCTCCCTCCCTGCTTCCTGATTTTTGCGAGCTGGTTTACATTCTTGAGCAAGATGATGCTTGTTATTTTGTTATTTATATTATATTTGTTTTTTCTTCCCTTCTCTTATTTTCTTCCTCCGCTTTTTGGTGCGAAGGATGCATTCGTGTTATGTAGAATCTTCCAGAAGAGTGGTGCAGGGCCAAAGAATGGGGAAAAGTATGGGGCGCCTTTTGTTGAGGAGGAATGGGAGGATGATGAATTAGAAATTGTTCCCAAGGAGGAGGCTGCTGACGAAGCTGAATTTGGAGATGATATCTATTTAGATGGACATGACCTTGAGCAGGTATATCCATTTATGATGTATATTTTTCGTTTCTCTTTCTTTTCGGTAGTTCCTTTGGTCATCTGAAAAATTGGTCCATTTTGCCCCCCCCCCCCCTCCTCGTTGTCGCCCACACACGAAGCCCGACAAATCATGTTTGCATTCAAGTCTAACATGCAAGAAATGGTTGCTTTCCTTGAAACTTGGATACTGGAGCTGCCCCTCTACCCCTCTCAACTTAAATACTAGCTCTAACGTAGTAGTATGCTAATCTGAGAAACAATTGCAGACATCTTATTGTCAATTAACGTGATAATCAACCTTATACTGCTGTCTTATGGTGTCTTGCACCAAAACATGATTAGATGGGAATTCATCAATGCCTATTCAACTTTCTTTCTGCCTTTTCTATTGATGCGTTTGACTTTGGGAGTGAAATGAATTTGAGTGCATTTTCTGTTTATGTGCTTGATGAGCCTACTTCTGTGAATTTCCATGTGCTAGTGATTTGAACATCTTTTAAAGCTATGGCCTATGAGCAATCAATTCCTGTATGCAAAGATATTACTGGTCAGTAGGAGATTGGAAATGCTACTACCTAAGTAATTTTCCCTAGTACTATTGTGGAGTTATCTTATTAGCTCGTTGTAGGTTGTGTTATATGCTCTTTTAAAAGCAGAGGGTTTTCCAAAAGCTACACAAGTGCTTTCGCTTCTTTTGTGTGCTTCTCTCATTTGAAGCAAAGTAGTGACAACTAAAGTGGAGAGAGGATGGGGATGAGTTTCAACTGAAGTAGCTAGTGTTTCTCTTTCTTTTTTTTCTTTTTTTTGGATGGGCCTTCAGTGTTGTAGTTCTTAAATTGTTAGTGCATGTAAAATGGATTGTAGGTTCAGTGAAGTTGCAAGAATGGCATACACTTTCTGTGATTAGTCTGAATATCTTTAGCCTTGCCGCCTCTTGAGCCTGTTAGTAGGATCTTTTTTCTGATTTCTACTGGAAAAGTTTTGTATGAAGTTGGGTTAGAACTCTGAGTTGATGAAGCTTTTGGATGCTATATCTTGAGTCATTATGTCATGTACTGATGTTCATTCAAATAAAAGAAAACAAGGATAGCAGCTCGTTTCCTATTTCACACGAAATTATATTTGGATAAACTTGCTATCTTATGTTGGATAGAGGTTATATGTATCTTCTCATTTTGATGCATGTTTCTGTTGCACCAGATTCTTGGGACTGACATACCTGTGGATGGTGCTCCACCTCCTTTCAACCGCTATTGCGAGGAAAATGCTAGCAACAGTGGGGGAACAAGTTACTCGTTTGAAGATACAGAAAAATGGCTTCAGCCACCAGACGAGCAGGAATCATTTGATCCTGCAATTGAAGAGAATGCGAGTGCAAATCCAGTCAAGCATGAATTCATGAGTGAACCAAGCAAGAATGTGAACTCTGAAGATGTGGATTACTTGCTTAATGAACCAATTGAAACTGCAACTGATACCCTTCAATTCAATGAGGGAGCATTCCTTGAAGCTAGTGATCTATCAAGACCCATTGATACGTCAAGTTTTGACATGCTTGAGGAGTACCTTACATTCTTTGATGCAGACGATGACTTCCAGAATATGGGTTTCAATCGACCAATGATGATTGGAGGTGATGATCATGTTTCTGACTTAGCATCACTGGCTGACAAGGTAACATTACTTACTAACTCCACTTCATTTAATTGTCTTGTTCTGGTCTTCTTGAAGTTTAGCTCAGTACTTTCATGACAGAATATTGGCGAGGTAGCTGACCAACCTATTGCACCCAGTGAAGAGCCTGCCGATCAGAAGACCAATGTTGCATCATCCTCGAAACTGGAACCATCTAAATTTGGATCAGGTAGTGATAAGTGTTCTATTTGGACCTTAGTACTGATAATTACTTTAGAATATGTTACTCTTTGGCCTTTGAAGATTTGCTTAATGCGAATTTCAGTTAACGATCACAATTCTTTTGTCAAGATAGCATTTTTTACTTGGTTTCAATATTGCAGATTATAAGTATCCATTTATGAAGCAGGCAAGCTGCATGTTGGGGGGTATTCCTGCTGCTCCTGCATTTGCTTCAGAGTTCCCTTCAAAAAATGCTGCTTTCCGTATGAATTCTTCCTCAGAAGCATCCAGTTCAATCCATGTCACGGCTGGTTATATTCAAATAAGGAACATGACTATGAGTGGAAATGGAACAGACGGGTTGGTGGGCAAGCATGGGAATTACAACATTCTCCTATCTTTTGGCTTATCACAACATGCTGATAGCTCCGCTAGCTTGGAATCAGTAGTTAGTATTCTTCCTGGGAAGACAATTTCGACGGCATCTTGGTGCTGGTTCTATTATCTTTTCTCTTGGATCCTTATTCTTTCCATGAGCTTCAAAATTGGGGCCTTAATTCGTGCCACTTAAGGCTTCACAAGTATAGGAAAGCTTAATCAAACCGCGCTCAAGCTAGTTTTTTACTTGTGAAATTCTTGGTAGGTTATCTTGATGTTGACTAAAGTTGCATCATTATACATGATATACCTATATTTTAGTGTTTAGACATAAAGCACATTGGTGAATACTGTGCTGTTGACATTTATGCGACCGAACATTAGTAAATTAAGTGTTGCATCGCAGACTTCACGGTGTAGCTTGGAAGCTGCAAATACTCTTTTACAGCAGTCAAATACTGTGATTTTACATAGAACTAATGTCTTTATTTCACATCTTCGCCATGTCATTTGTTGTGGATTTTCATGTTGTTTCTGTTCCTTGTTATTACCTGCTATTATTGGGTTTTTTTGCAGCTACATGAGCTACTTAAAAGACCTATTTTGGAAAAGGTAGTTAACAAGCAAATTACGTTGCGTGTATTCAAGTTTTATTTATCACAAAAACCGCCTACAATGCTGCCGGTATGACTTGTACATGTTTCTAACGTCAAGCAAGATTGTTAGAACAGAGCAGTTTGACTCATGATATACTTGTTCACATGCATCATGGCATTGTTGATTCAGAGTGATTGAAGAAAATTGAGAGTTAGATCAATAGCCATGATTTGGTTTATGACTCTCCCACCTGTAGTATTCATGTCCTCATATTTAGTACTACACCTTGCCTAACAGAAGGAAGGCACTGAAGCAAACATAGATGTATCCTGTTGAGATTTTTTGGTAGATCAATGTGCTCTTCATACATCCATTCATGATAGAAACTCCACATGTTCTAGAAAAATAATTTCACACATCCCTACCTAGCTCTTCATTTCTGAAAATATGATTAATAATTTCTACAACATTTGATGGGCCATTGATATTAAATATATACAAAGGCAATTTTTTAGCTGGAGTCTGGTCACGAAAAAAGAAAGTTTGAAGTAGGGAGTATAGAATGCCTAGCTTTGGCTGCAGTTAGGGTAACTACCTTGGTTTTCCTCAGATTCTTCCAACCAGATTTACAAGTAAAGTGGCAATTTTGATCGGGTGTCCATATGGGAAAATCTTTGTCTTTAATATCTCAATGTTTACAACTTTGTGAGACCACCGACAGAGGGAGAACCTCTTGTAGCTTGCGTGTCTTCCTTTATGAAATCTGTGTTAGTAATATGTATTGTTGTAAAATAAAATAATAATAATTTCTGGAAAAATACAGAAACAGTAAGAAACCTCACTAGCGAGAGCTCTAGTGCGGAATTAGTGCGGTCGCGCTAGTGGAATATACCAGGGACAGTGAGAAACCTGACTAGCGCGAGCTCTAGCGCAGGAATAGCGCGAGCGCGCTAGTCCAGGCGTCCTTAGTTGTTTTTTCTCTGAAAAATAATATAAGAACAAAATCGAGCCCACTGAATACACAGTGTATCCTTAAGGAAATTATTCTCCTCAAGTACCCGAGGTGATGGAATATATCCTCCCAAGATAGAACGATTTAACTCACCGGAGTGTTGGTACCAAAAATGTCGGTGAACAGTGAACCACTCGAAAGTTGTAAAACACACTGGAATATTTTGTGCGGAAGAAAAAGAAGAAGACTAGAAAATTTAGTAAGTAAAAATTCTGGGATTCAAGGTATATTTATAGCCAATTTCGTACTGTTTCTGAAAAGTATTGCAACCTTTCAGAACAGCCATAGTTGTTGGAACAGGTGTGAATCTTTTCAGAACAGCCATAGCTGTTTTGAACAGGTATGAACATTGCGGGAAATTTAAAAACGGATTTAAAATAATTCGGGAAATAAAACGGGTCGGACCGGGTCGCGGGTCATCTTGGATTCGAAATTAATTAAATAATTTGAAAAGAATTTTGTCCAAAAAGATTAATCAATCAATCTTTGACCAAATCCGAAGCCGAGCCGAGCGAGCGACGACGACGACAGTGCGAGGCTTGCCTTCTTCTCAACTTTTTAAGAGTTAGAAGAAGAGTTTCTCTATATATACACATAGATTTTCTTTCCTTCTTCCAATGAGGGACAAAGTGCACTAATTCAAAATTTCACTTCCGTCCATTAATTTTTTCACCATTTTCCATTCATTCTCTTTAAGCTACACCAAGCTTAAAATTAAGCTAAACTAAGCTTAAAATTAAGCTACACCAAGCTTAAAGACCAACAATCCACCACATGAATGGGGAATGGCTATAAAATAAAGGAATGCACGGACATGTGTGTGTTTTACATGCAAGAATTAATTGCATCTAGATAAGTAGGTTTCCCTTTGAACTTTCCGTAGTGAACTTATAATGGATATACTCGGTCAATCGGTAGATTTGATATCTTTGAACTGTCGAGCGTTGTTGTATACCTAGACAACATAAGTCACGCAATCAATCCTTAACCATATATGGTTCTCATGGTTGTGTTCATTTCAGCCATGAACACCGCCTGATTTCATGAGTGCTTAGAGAATGGGCTTTTACTTTCATTCTCATGCGACTTATACTTCACACTCACGTAGGTGATTCCTAAACGTGTTATCCTCAAGACACACTATCTGATCATATCCTGTCAGACTTAGCAAATCATTAAAAAGCTTTAAGCTTTATTGACTCATCAAAAAGCCTTAATGCTTTACCTTTATTTCTTAACATTGTCTTCATCACAAGAATGGGTTGAGTTATTTGAAAATGTTGAACCGTCATTCATAACTTTGTTTGATCTCTTTGAACCTAGCTCTTGGGATCTCCAGTCTGCTAGGTAAAGTTACCTCCATGATGACTTGTCCGAGGCCTTAACCCCATTCCCTTTGATGATCTTTCAACTGCCTCTCTAGATAGACCTTTTGTAAGTGGATCCGACACGTTATCTCTTGACTTTACGTAGTCAATTATGCTAACACCACTAGAGAGTAGTTGTCTAACGGTATTATGTCTCTGTCGTATATGACGAGATTTTCCGTTATACATAACGCTCCCTGCCCTGCCTATTGCCGCTTGAATATCACAATGTATACAGATATGTGCCAAAGGTTTGGGACAAAATGGAATATCTTCCAAGAAACTCCGAAGCCATTCAGCTTCTTCACCGGCCTTATCTAAAGTTATGAATTCAGATTCCATTAGAATGGGCGATACATGTTTGTTTGGAAGATTTCCAAGACACTACTCCAACCCCAACTGTGAAAACATATCCACTCATGGATTTAACTTCAAATGATCCGGTGATCTAATTTGCATCACTATATCCCTCAATCACGGAGGGATATTTGTTATAATGCAAAGCATAGTTTTGGGTATGTTTCAGATACCCCAAAACTCGTTTCATTCCCACCCAATGTATGTGATTGGGATTACTTGTAAATCGACTCAGTTTGCTAATAACACATGCTATATCTAGTCGCTTACAATTCATGATATACATCAAACTTCCCAATACTGTAGCATAGTCCAGTTGTGAGTCACTTTCACCTTCATTCTTTTGAAGTGCATAACTCACGTCAATTGGAGTCTTGGCAATTTTGAAATCCAAATACTTGAACTTGGCAAGTACCTTTTCAATGTAGTGAGACTGTGATAATGCTAGACCTTGTGGAGTCTTGTGAATTCTGATTCCTAAGATCAAATCAGCCACTCCTAAGTCTTTCATGTCGAATTTGTTAGCCAACATGCGCTTTCTAGCATTTATATCTGACATGCTTTTTCTCATTATCAACATGTCATCAACATACAAACAAACAATGACTTCATTACCCGAAGTGTTTTTAATGTAAACACATTTATCGCACTCGTTGATTTTAAACCCACTTGCCAACATTGTTTGATCAAATTTGGCATGCCATTGTTTGGGTGCTTGTTTAAGTCCATAAAGTGACTTAACAAGTTTGCACACTTTCTTTTCTTTACCAGGAACCACAAAACCCTCAGGTTATTCCATGTAAATTTCTTCCTCCAATTCTCCATTTAAGAAAGTTGTTTTAACATTCATTTGATGGATTTCAAGACCATACACGGTCGCTAATGCCACTAACATCCTAATAGATGTTATCCTCGTTACTGGCGAGTAAGTTTCAAAGTAATCAAGGCCTTCTCTTTGCCTATAACCTTTGACAACAAGTCTTGCCTTATATTTTCAATAGTGCCTTCAGCTTTCATTTTCCGTTTAAAGATCCATTTCGAACTTAAAGGCTTATTTCCAGGAGGAAGATCAACCAATTCCCATGTATGGTTATCCAAAATTGATTGAATCTTACTATTGACTGCCTATTTCCAAAATGTTGACTCAAAAGACGACATAGCTGCTTTAAAAGATTGAGGATCATTTTCAAGCAAGAATGTCACAAAATCTGGTCCAAAGGAAGTAGATGTTCTTTGACGTTTGCTACGCCTTGGATCTTCTACACTTGGAATATTTTTCTTTGGTTCTTCCCGTGGTCGTTTAGGTCTTTCACTTAACGACTCGCATTCAGTTTTATACGGGTAAATGTTTTCCAAGAATTCAGCATTATCTGATTCCATTACCGTATTAACATGAATCTCGGGATTATCGGATTTATGGACCAAAAATCGACATGCTTTACTGTTTGTAACATATCCAATGAAAACGCAATCTACTGTTTTTGGTCCGATTTTAACCTTTTTAGGTAAAGGAACTTGTACCTTTGCTAGACACCCCCACACTTTGAAATATTTCAAGTTGGGTTTTCTTACCTTTCCATTTTTCATATGGAATAGATTGCGTTTTGTTTTGGGGTACAATGTTGAGTATTCGTTTAACTATAAGGATAGATTCCCCCCCCACAAACTTTGCGGTAATCCGGAACTTATTAATAAAGAATTCATCATTTCCTTTAATGTCCGATTTTTCCTTTACGCAATTCCGTTGGATTGAGGTGTGTGAGGTGCAGTAGTTTGAAGGATAATTCCATATTCCGAACATATTTCTGCAAACGGAGATTCATATTCTCCACCTCTATCACTTCTAATCATTTTGATCTTTTTATTCAATTGATTCTCTACTTCATTCTTGTATTGCTTAAATGCTTCAATTGCTTCATCCTTACTATTAAGCAAATAAACATAA
>ML311218.1:0-44673 GCA_005239505.1 Nicotiana paniculata
TGTTGTTTATGCACGAGGGGACATTCCGTGCCATATTTTATATTGTTATGCACGAGGGGAAATGCCGTGCCGTTTCTTTCACTGTTTAATTCGTGTTGTCAATACCTGTTATTATTTTCAGATATTTTAGACTGTTGTTTCGTTTCCGTCATTTCAGTATTTGCTATATTTTATCCCCAGCATGTTCTTCCCCGTAACTGTATTCTTGTTTATTTTTCTCCTATACCCATAAATTGCACAGGTACAATTTGTTGTCATGTCCTAGCCTCATCATTACTTCGCCGAGGTTAGGCTTGGTACTTACTTAGTACATGGGGTCGGTCGTACTGATGCTACACCTGCACTTCTTTATGTTGTGCAGATTACGCAACCGAACCTAGTGGACATCGTTAGTGGGAGTGTCCTTCAGTCCATTCCAGACGACACCGAGGTAGTTCCGCATGGCGTTCGTGGATCTCGGCGTCCCTGTCTATCTTTCATTCTGTCATTTATGTGTTTTCCAGACATATACATCACTTTATTTTCAAACTGTTGTTTATAGTCAAATCTTAGACTGGTTCGTGAGGTTGTGACTCCACTTCCGGGTTGTTCTTAAAGGGATTTCTGCGTTATTAGCTATTTTTATTTACAATTATGTTAATGCTTCTGCACTTTATTTAAATTATCTAGTAAGTGTTTTTTATTTTCACTTGTTAATAAATCAATTCAGTTAACATGTTGGCATGCCTAGTGGGTACAACGTTAGGCGCCATCACGGCCTGAAGGTGGGATTTCGGGTCGTGACAAGTTGGTATCAGAGCACTAGGTTGCTTAGGTCTCAACACTCACGAACAAACTTGGTAGAGTGTGGGGGATCGGTACGAAGACGTCTGTACTTATCCTCCAGAGGCTGCAAAGTTAGGAATAACTTCACTTTTCTTCTTTTCTATCGTGCGATTTGAATTCTAAATGCTAATTGAGTTTCGATTCTATTCTCTCGCAAATGGCTAGAATGCGTGCTTCCTCATCTACCGATCAGCAGCCCGATTCTCCTGTTGCAGCTCCTACGAGGGGTCGAGGCCGAGGCCGTATTAGAGGCTGAGGCAGGGGTAAGGCTCAGCCTAGAGCATCAGCCCCAGTAGAGGACCCACAAATAGACTTTGCCGGTGAGGTTCCTACTCAGACAGTTCCAGTTGGACCAGCTCAGGTCCCAGAGGGGTTCATTGCCACCCCGGTGCTTCAGGACGCTCTATTCCTCTTAGTGGGACTTATGGAGAGTGTGGCTCAAGCCGGTCTTCTTCCTACTGCATCAGTCGTCTCTCAGGCTGGGGGAGGGACCTAGACTCTTTCTACTCACACACCAGAGCAGCTAGATCCTCAGTTCCAGACTCTAGTACCTCAGACGGCCGGAGTAGCTCAGCCGGGCATTGTGGCCCCAGCACTTGAGGGAGCACCTATGTCAGCAAATGCTTTACGGAGATTGGATAGATTCACCAAGTAATTCACTATTACACTTACTGGTGCACCATCAGAAGATCCCCAGGATTATTTGGACAGCTGTTATGAGGTTCTTCGGAACATGGGCATAGTAGAGTCCAATGGAGTTGATTTTTCTAATTTTCATCTTTCGGGTTCTGCCAAGACTTGGTGGAGAGACTATTGCTTGACCAGGCCAGCTGGGTCTGCACCATTGACTTGGGATCAGTTCTCCGAGTTATTCATGGGGAAGTTCCTTTCAGTTACTCAGATGGAGGATCTCCGGAGGTATTTTGAGCGCCTCCAGCAGGGATCTATGTCTGTCACTCAGTACGAGGCCAGGTTCATAACTCTAGCTCGGCATGCCATTATGATATTCCCCAATGATCGTGAGAGAGTGAGGAGGTTTATTGAGGGTTTGGCTCAGCCCATCAGGCTTCAGATGGTCAAGGATTCAGGTACTGATATTTCGTTTCAGGATGCGGCTAATGTGGCTCGGAGGATTGACATGATTACGTCACAGCGTGGTGGTTAGGGGGCTGACAAGAGGCCCCGTCACTTCAGTCGTTTCAGTGGAGCCTCATATGGGTGCAGAGATTCTTCAGGCAGAGGTCATCCTCCCAGACCCTATCGTCGGCACTTCAGGTAGCTCACAGTGCACCTCCAGCTCCTATTGGTGTACCAACAACACCTATCAGTGCACCGCCACTTCAGAGTTTCCAGGGTGGTTATCAGGGTTGACATGGCCAGTTCCCGAGTCAGAAGCCACATCAGCAGAGGCCTTGTTATACTTGCGGTGGATTGGGGCATATTTCCAGGTTTTGCCCCCGAGGTTCTGGTGGGTCTCAGTATCAGGGTTCCCGTGCAATGGTTCCCGCATCAGGCGCACCCCCACCCCTTCAGCTAGCTAAGAGTGGCGGTCGGGGTGCCAAAGGTAGAGGTCAGACTCATAGAGGTGGAGGACATGCCACGAGAGGTAGAGGTCAGGCTACAGTAGGTCGACCCAGAGATGATCAGGTTGGAGGGGCTCAGCCCCAGTGCTATGCTTTTCCTGCCAGGCCTGATGCTGAGGCTTCTGATGCAGTTATTACAGGTATGATTTTAGTTTGCAGCCGAGAGGCTTCGGTGTTATTTGATCCAGGTTCTACATTATCCTATGTGTCTTCATATTTTGCCCCTTACTTGAGTATGCCCCGTGATTCCTTGAGTACTGTTGTGCATGTGTCTACACCGGTGGGTGATTCTAAAGTGGTAGATCAAGTCTACCGTGCTTGCTTAGTAGTCATTGGTGGTCTGGAGACTCAGGTTGATCTTTTGCTTCTTGATATGGTTGACTTTGATGTTATATTGGGGATGGATTGTTTATCCCCCTATTATGCTATTCTGGACTGTCATGCCAAGATAGTGACCTTGGCCTTGACAGGGGTGCCTCGTTTGGAGTTAATGGGGACTCCTAGTCATTCTTCTGGTAGAGTCATTTCTTATATGAAGGCTCGGCACATGGTCGAGAAGGGTTGTTTGGCCTATCTAGCCTATGTTCGTGATTCTAGCACCGAGGTTCCTTCCCTAGAGTCTATGCCCGTGGTTCGTGAGTTTCCAGAGGTATTCTCTGCTGACCTGCCGGGTATGCTGCCCGACAGGGATATTGATTTTTGTATTTCATGGCACCCAGCCTATTTCTACTTCGCCGTATCGTATGGCCCCGCCAGAGTTGAAGGAGTTGAAAGATCAGTTGCAGGATTTGTTGGATAAAGGCTTCATTAGGCCTAGTGTTTCTCCTTGGGGTGCTCCAGTATTGTTTGTCAAGAAGAAAGATGGCTCGATGAGGATGTGTATTGACTACCGGCAGTTGAATAAGGTTAATATTAAGAACAAGTATCCTTTGCCGAGGATTGATGATTTATTCGACCAGCTTCAGGGTGCTTCAGTGTTTTCCAAGATTGACTTGAGATCTGGTTACCATCAGCTGAGGATTAGGGCGTCTGATGTCCCTAAGACAGCCTTTCACACACGTTATGGGCATTATGAGTCCTTGGTGATGTCATTTGGGATGACTAATGCCCCCGCTGCTTTCATGGAGTTGATGCACCGAGTGTTCAGGCCTTATTTGGACTCATTTGTGATTGTTTTCATTGATGATATTTTGATTTTCTCTCGCAACCGAGTGGAGCATAAGCAGCACCTTAGAGTCGTCCTCCAGACTTTGAGGGATAGTCAGTTGTATGCAAAATTTTCCAAGTGTGAGTTATTGTTGAGTTCCGTTGCATTTCTAGGCCATGTGGTATCGTCAGAGGGTGTTCAGGTGGATCCCAAGAAGATTTCAGCAGTCAGAGATTGTCCTAGACCCACCTCAGCTACAGAGATCCGAAGTTTCTTGGGATTAGCAAGTTATTATCGCCGGTTTGTGGAGGGCTTTTCATCTATTACAGCCCCGGTGACCAGGTTGACTCAGAAGAGTGCTCAGTTCAGGTAGTCTGATGAGTGTGAGGCGAGCTTTTAGAAGCTCAAGAAAGCCTTGACCACCGCACCAGTGTTAGTTTTGCCCACAGGTTCAGGATTGTATACCGTGTATTGTGATGCTTCACGGGTTGGGCTTGGTGCAGTGTTGATGCATGATGGCAAGGCTATAGCCTATGTTTCTCGTCAGTTGAAGGTTCATGAGAAGATCTATCCAGTTCATGACTTGGAGTTAGCAACTATTTTGCATGCATTGAAGATTTTAAGGCATTATTTGTATGGTGTTCCATGTGAGGTGTTCACTGATCATAAGAGCTTACAGTGTCTGTTCAAACAGAAGGAGTTCAACATAAGGCAGAGGAGATGGTCAGAGTTGCTGAAGGATTATGATATTACCATTATTTATCATCCTGGGAAGGCCAATGTGGTGGCCGATGCTTTGAGCCGGAAGTCAGCCAGTATGGGTAGTCTTGCCTATTTATCAGTCGGAGAGAGACCTCTTGCTTTGTATGTTCAGGCTTTCGCCAATCGATTTGTGAGATTGGAGGTTTCTGAGACTGGCAGTGTTTTGGCCCATACCATAGCCCATTCTTCTTTGCATGACCGTATTCGGGCCAGGCAGTATGATGATCTCCATTTATGTGTTCTTAGAGATAGAGTCAGGCACGGAGATGTCAAGCAGGTTACGGTTGATGTTTAGGGAGTTTTGAGAATGCAGGGTCGGATTTGTGTACCTGATGTGGATGGTATTCATGAGTTGATACTTCAGGAGGCCCATAGTTTCCAGTATTCTATTCATCCGAGCGCCGCAAAGATGTACCAGGACTTGCAGCAACACTATTGGTGGCGGAGGATGAAGAAGGATATTGTAGCTTATGTAGCTCGGTGTTTGAACTGTTAGCAGGTTAAGTACGAGCACCAGAGACCCGGTGGTTTGATGCAGCAGATTCAGCTTCCTGAGTGGAAGTGGGAGCGTATCACCATGGACTTTGTAGTTGGACTCCCACGGACTTAGAGGATGTTCGATGCAGTATGGGTCATTGTGGAGAGGCTGACCAAGTCAGCACACTTCATTCCAGTATCAGTTTTGTATTCAGTAGAGAAGTTGGCAAGGATCTATATGAGAGAGATTGTTAGACTGCATGGTATGCCCATATCCATTATATCAGACCAAGGTACTCAATTTACCTCCCATTTCTGGAGAGTATTTCAGCGAGAATTGGGCACCCAGATTGATTTGAGCACTGCATTTCATACTCAGACGGACGGACAGTCCGAGCGTACTATTCAGATTTTGGAGGATACGTTGCGAGCTTGTGTTATTGACTTTGGAGGTTCATGGGACCAGTTCTTGCCTTTTAGCCAAGTTTGCCTATAACAACAACTATCAGTCGAGCATTCAGATGGCTCCGTATGAGGCGTTGTATGGTAGATGATGTCGGTCTCCAGTCGGATGGTTTGAGCCGGGAGAGGCTAGATTGTTGGGTTCTGAGTTAGTACAGGATGCCTTGGACAAGGTGAAGATCATTCAGGATAGACTTCGTACAGCTCAGTCCAGGCAGAAGAGTTATGCGGATTGCAGAGTTCGAGATTTGATAGGCGACCCGGTATTTCTTCGGGTATCGCCCATGAAGGGCTTGATGAGATTCGGAAAGAAGGGAAAGTTGATCCCTAGATACATTGGTCAATTTGAGATTCTGGACAAGGTAGGAGAGGTGGCCTACAGACTTGCATTGCCACCTAGTTTGTCAGTCGTGCATCCGGTATTTCACATTTCTATGCTCCAGAGGTATATTGCAGATCCATCTCATGTACTTGACTTCAGTGGTGTCCAGTTGGACAAGGATTTGTCTTATTAGGAGGAGCAGGTAGCCATATTATACCGGCAGGTGCGACAGTTGAGATTAAAGAGTTATCCTTCGTTTCGTGTTCAGTGGAAAGGTCAACCTGTTGAGGCAGCTACTTGGGAGTCCAAGCCCGATATGTAGAGCCGTTATCCCCACCTTTTCCCCGATTCAGTTACTTTTCTAAGTCCGTTCGAGGACGAACATTTGTTTTAGAGGTGGAGATATTGATGACCCAAAAGGTCATCTTGTGTAAATTTAGCAAAAAACAAAACTGTGTTCCGAGGCCCTGAAAGCCTCTGTTAATCTCACCTCGATGTGTGTTCATAGCCCGAGCGCGTAGCCGGGAAGTCTTTATGTGGAAATGTGTTGAACAGTTGAATTTATGATAATTAATGGAATAAAGTTGACTTTGGTCAACATTTTTGGTAAACGGACCCAGACCCATGATTTGACGGTCCCGGAGGGTCTGTAGGAAAATATGGGACCTGGGCGTATGCTCGGAATCGAATTCCGAGGTCCCAAGTCCGAGAAATAAATTTTTAAAGAAAATTGTTTTCTGAAATTAAGAAAGATTTTTGAAAATAAACTTTGATGTGAAATTTGTGGTACCGAGCCCGTATATTGGTTCCGGAGCCCGGAGCAGGTTCGATATGGGTTATGTGAGTTATCTGTAAAATTTGGTAAGAAACGGACTTGGTTTGACGTGTTTCGGATCAATATCGGAGAATTTAGAGGTTTAAGAAGTTTGACAAAATTCTATAGATTTTGGAGTTTAATTCATTGTTTATGATGTTATTTTGATGGTTATATTACTCGAATAAGTTCGTAGGATGATTTTGAAGTCGGGTGTATATTTGGTTTGGAGCCCCGAGGGCTCGGGTGAGTTTCGGGTAGGTGTCGGGTGCTAAACTTAGGAAATTTCTAGTGTTTTAGGCTGTATCTGGTGTCCAATTATTCCTTCTCCGCGATCGCGTGCAACACACCGCGATCGCGAAGTGCATTCTGGGAAGGGGTCAATTTGCTCTGCGCGATCGCAAAGAGCTGAGTGCGAATGCGAAGCCTTAGGGCTTAGCTCTACGCGATCGCACCCCTATGTCCGCGATCGCATAAGTCTCCTGTGGGGTTGGGGGCTGGGTAGCAAATTTTTCTATGCAAACACATTCTTTCGTTCTCGCGCGTGGATCCGCATCTGGTTTCTCTACGGTCGCGTAAGTCAAAGGCCAGAACTCTCTGCGATCGCAGGGTACATGTCGCGATCGCGTAGAGTAATATCGCCCAGTTATTTAAAGTGGCCAAAAACAGTATACCCATTACGGGATTTTCATATATTCACCATATCCTTCTTCTCCAATCCCCATAGCCGAGTTCCAAGCTGCCCTTCCTCCATAACCACTTAGGTAAGTGATCTTGACTCCAGTTTCTTCCATTTTCCTTCATCAATCACTAAATTCTAGGCGTAAAAATATGGAATCAAGGGTAGAAATTGGGGGTTTTGGGTAGAGTTAAGGCTTTTTGAAATTTTGGGAATTCAACCTCATTTTGGGGTCGGATTTCAAAACAAGTTGTATATTCGGGTTCGTGGGGGAATGGGTGATCGGGTTTTGGTCCGAACCTCGAGTTTGGACCAAGAGGGCCCGGGGTCGAATTATGGTATTTTTGGAAGAATTATGGGAATGTATAATTAGGTTTTGGGATTGAGTTATTGAATTATTATTGATGTTATTAAGTCAATTATGTTTTGATATTATCGTTTCGGAGTCGTATTCAAGAGGAAAGGCCGTGATTGAGGCTTGACTTGCATTCTTGGAGTCGAGGTAAGTGTTTGGCCTAACATTAGTTTGAGGGGATAGGTATAGAGTCTTATTTGCTATGTGTAATTCATGTCCAATGTATAGGTGAGGTGACGGGTACCTATATGTTGTGGTCAAGCATGCCCGTAAGTCGATTTTGATGAATTTTTAAATGTTCTATGATATTCTCCGTGTTGTGAATTATTGGGAACCTTGAAAGTGGTACCTTGAGGTCACTTCATGACGTAGAAAGTTACTGACTATGTGGTCGGTCGAGGATTTTTATTGTTGACATTATACCTCTGAGTGGGATTGGTTATAGCTGAGTCCCTTTCAGGGATAGTAGAATTTTGTTGATTATTTTTTGAACATTTGAAATGCCGCATTGTTAAACTTTCAAATCAATTGTTGCTTTTACACTCACCATGCATGAGAGAACATTCCGTGCCGAGTGATTATTATTTATGTACGAGGGAACATTCCGTGTCGATGATTATTATTTATGCACGAAGGAACATTCCGTGTCGAATGATTATATTTATGCATGAAGGAAAATTCCGTGCCGATTGATTATTATTTATGCGCGAGGGGACATTCCGTGCTGATTGATTATTATTTATGTGCGATGGAACATTCCGTGCTAATTGATTATTATTTATCCACGAGGGGACATTTCGTGCTGATTGATTATTATTTATGCGCAAGGGGACATTATGTGTCGTGTTTATGATATATATATGCACGAGGGGACATTCCGTGCTGTGATTGTGATGTTTTATGCACGACGGAAAATTCCGTGCCATGTTTATGTTGTTTATGCACGTGGGGACATTCCGGACCATATTTTATATTGTTATGCACGAGGGAACATGCCATGCCGTTTCTTTTCACTATTTAATTCGTGTTGTCAATCCCCGTTATTATTTTCGGATATCTTAGACTGTTGTTTCGTTTCCGTCATTTCAGTATTTGCTATCTTTTATCCCTAGCATGTTCTTCCCCATAACTGTATTCTTGTTTATTTTTCTGCTACACCCATAAACTGCACAGGTACAATTTGTTGTCGTGTCCTAGCCTCGTCACTACTTCTCCGAGGTTAGGCTCGGTAATTACTCAGTACATGGGGTCGGTTGTACTGATGCTACACCTGCACTTCTTTATGTTGTGCAGATTACGCAGCCGGACCCAGTGGACATCGCTAGTGGGAGTGTCCTTCAGTCCATTCCATATGACACTGAGGTAGTTCCGCATGGCGTTCGTGGATCTCGGGGTCCCTGTCTATCTTTCATTCTTTCATTTATGTGTTTTCCACACAGATACATCACTTTATTTTCAAACTGTTGTTTTTAGTCAAATCTTAGACTGGTTCGTGAGGTTGTGACTCCACTTCCGGGTTGCACTTAAAGGGCGCCCCCATTTAACCTAATAGGGCGCCCCCATTTAACCTATACCCATATTTTTAAAATTATTTAACCTATACCCTAATTTTTACAGCTTCAGGCGCCGCCTTCCTGATACCTGTGCAAAACTTCAGCTTATTTACTGCTGAAGTTTTTACAAATTAACTAAACAACTTCAGCATCTTCTGCTGAAGTTTTTGAAAAAGCTTTATGACAGAACTAATTAATCCAGGACAAAACTTCAGCTTATTTACTGCTGAAGTTTTTACAAATTAACTAAACAACTTCAGCATCTTCTGCTGAAGTTTTTGAAAAAGCTTTATGACAGAACTAATTAATCCAGGACAAAACTTCAGCTTATTTAGTGCTGAAGTTCTTACAAATGAACTATATAACTTCAGCATCTTCTGCTGAAGTTTTTGAAAAAGCTTTATGACAAAACTAATTTATCCAGGACAAAACTTCAGCTTATTTAGTGCTGATGTTTTTACAAATGAACTAAATAACTTCAGCATCTTCTGCTGAAGTTTTTGAAAAAGCATTATGACAAAACTAATGAATCCAGGAAAAAACTTCAGCTTATTTAGTGCTGAAGTTTTTAGAAATGAACTAAATAACTTAATGAAGTCTTCTACTGAAGTTTTTAAAAAAGATTTATGACAAATCTAATTAATCCAGGACAAAACTTCAGCTATTTACTGCTGAAGTTTTTAGAAATGAACTAAATAACTTCAACATCTTCTGCTGAAGTTTTTGAAAAAGCCTAGAATGCTGAAGTTTGTCTGATTGCCTTTGCTACTTCAGGCCCGTATGCCTGAAGTTTATGTGAAAAGCAGGTACACTTGCAATTTTTTTGCAAAGCGGGTATAAGTTAAAGCGTGACCCAAAAAGCGGGTATAGATGCAAAAGCCCAGATTTTTTCTTGTATTTACTTCTTTAAATTTTGACATTCTTTAATAAAAATTCTGGCCCCGCTACTGCCTTCCGTAACTTTAATCACACATAATACCTTTCCTCTGAATAAAAAATCACATCTTTTTTGGTTGTATAGAACCTAAATGCAGCCACAAAACCAAAAAATACAACGACGATATGTTGGGCTTTAGTTCAAAAATTGAGATGAATGAAAATGGAGGAAAAACTAAAACTTTGATTTTTCCTCCTTTACAAAGAACATTGTTCCATATTGGATGAGGAATTTTTATTTGTAGGGTATATACTTAGTTGCACTTCTTCTAGCTCTTAAAGAGTTGAGAAGAAGTTAAGCTTCGCGTTGTCGTAATAGCTTCACAGTAATTTGATTTTCCTCCATTTTGATTTTTTCGTTGTATTTTGCGTAAATAATAGTTTTATGTGAAAGATCATCTAGAAGAGTTGCACCTCTTCTTTTGAACCCAATATGTTGGCTATAAATACCAGACCATTTTCTCAGATTTTCCTTACGAAAATTCTGAAATCTCTTCTTCCCTTCTACATTATTTCCTTACAAAGTAATGTGATTCACTGTCGTCAATTCTATTTGTTGTAGTACCGCTTGTATTGGTAAAAAAGAGTTTCACACATAAGCCAACTCTTGACAACTCAGCCAGTTATGTGGACATAGGATAACACGACAGCTGGACGTGATTCTTTGGAGAGATACGGAACAAAGAGGCACGATTCAATAAATCCTCGAGCTCATCAGCCACGGGAAACCCGCTCTAATTGAGACAAGGAAGGGACACGGTCAGGGTGAATCTAGACAGAGTTGCAGATAGATTCAGTAATCCCCAATAAAAATCCCAGACGTTATGTAACCTATGCATAACAGTTATGGTTTCCCTTGATAACGCCTCATTAATGTAATAATTAGTCATTAATGAGCAATTGTTGCAAGAACCAAACGTTATATTAAGAAATATCCTATATAAAGGAAGGAAATATAACTTGTAAGAGGATCTGATTTTCGAATACAATCTACTTTGCTTTTCTATATTTTTGCAATATTGTCTACTACTCGTTTCTCTTTATTTAGTATTATTTCCTTGATTATCAGTAACCCGTGTCCATCCTAGAAATAGCTTTGGTCAAAGGATCTAATTCTTTGGTTAAACAAATTGGTTCCGTTACCGAGAATCTGATAATCTTTGTTTGCTTTTCAAGCGGTATCCTCTGAACTGTGTCAAACTCTAACGACAACAACCAGCAAAGGAATGGAACCCCAGTTCCATCACCTTCAAGAACCCCATGTGGTTCAAGGGAACAATCCCCAGAAATATCCAATAACAACAATGATAATAGTGATCAAACGGTGGAAAAAGATCGAGTAAAGAAAATGATTGCAGAGTATGTGAGCCAATCTTTGAAATAATTTGCGAGGGGATTACCGGCAGCGTAACCTGCTCCACCGACAGCACCCCCCAATAATACCATCACCATGGAAAATCCTCAATCTGGGTTGGCGAACTCGGGAAGGGGAGATACTCCTAATGAATCTCTCGAAGCGAGACCAGGTATATCTATAAAACTCTGATGTACAATCTTTATTACTAACTTCGCAGAAACGGGTGAAGGAACAAAACGATCGAATCGAACAAATTCCGGGAGTACCACCTATTATCAAATTCATTGACGTTGATAGATATTCTCAACAACCTTGGAAACCAAGCGCAACACCTGTACCCATTCCAAAGAAGTTCAAAATGCCTGACGTACCTAAATATGACGGGACAACCGACCCACGCGACCATGTAACTGCTTTTACCACCGGAGTGAAGGGCAACGACTTAACAAAACAAGAAATTGAGTCGGTCCTGGTTAAAAAATTTGGAGAAACCCTTACCAAAGGGGCACTAACCTGGTATTCTCTTCTCCCTGAAAACTTTATTGATTCTTTTGTTGAGCTTGCAGATTCTTTCATAAAGGCACACTCTGGTGCGCAAAAAGTCGAGAAAAGGATGGAGGACATATTTAAAATAAAACAAGGAGATACGGAACTAGTTCGTGAATTTGTAGACAAGTTTCAACGAGAAAGAATGCAACTACCAAGGGTGCCTGATATTTGGGAAGCCATGGCATTCGCAAGTAATCTAAATGAAAAAAGCTCAGAAGCCACAAGAAGACTCAAGGAAATCTTGAGAAAATTTCTAGCTACAACGTGGAATGATGTTTATAACATGTATAATACTAAACTTCGAATAGAAGAAGATATCATTGCTCGTCCGAAAGAGGAAGATTATACCAGATCCAGGCATTCAGAATCAGACAGGAGATCAGGTAAAAACAGGTATGATCCTTACATAGGACCATCGGGACATGAAACTCGTCCCAGGTTCGAAAACACCAGGTCAGATTATAGACCACCAAGCAGAGATGCGGGCTCGTCTTCATCTAGATCCAAAAGGGATCAAGGTCAGCGACCTAGAGGTAATGCACAAATTGGGGATTATACCTTTAATGTAAGTACCTCTGAACTAATTTCAGTGTTAAGAAATTTGGGTGATAAGGTTCGAATGGCCCAAAGAGATGAGGTCAAATCCAAATAAGAGGAACCCTGATCTCTGGTGTGAATTCCATAATGATCATGGACACAAAACTGCATATTGCAGATTTTTGCAAGGTAAGGTAGAAAAATTATTGAAACAGGGCTATTTGACAGAATTGTTCAATGAAAAATGTAAACAGGAATAAATGAAGAACATGCACTAGCCCCTAAAACCTCCATCTCCAAAATGAACCGTCAACGTGATACACGGAGGTGAAGAAGTAAACGGAGTGGTCTGCAAAACGACCACAAAGTTCACAATTACACATGGAAAATGGGTTTGTAAAAATCTGGAAGCGGACGATATAACTTTCGATGATGCAGATATCGGCGGATTAATGCTTCCTCACAACGATGCTCTAGTAATATCTTTACTTATTCATGAAACTAACGTAAAAAGATTGTTGATTGATCCAGGTAGTTCAGTCAATATAATTTTGCTAAGAGTCATGAAAGAAATGCTATTGGGGAATCAAGTAATCCCAAGGGCACGAGCCATATCAGGGTTTGATAACTCTACGGTTATAACAAAAGGAGAAATCGAGCTTAGAACTTATGCTGAGGGGGTGATCAAAAGTACCAGGTTCCAAGTCATCGATACTGACATGGCTTATAACGTAATCGTGGGAAGGCCATGGATCCACGGCATGAAAGCAATACCCTCCACTTTGCATCAGGTAATTAAATTCCCCTCTGAATGGGGGATTCAGCAAATTAGAAACGATCAACAAACCGCAAGAAATATAAATTTCGTGGTACACTACAAAAAAAAGTAGAGGTGGAAAAATCAAAATATAAGGGAATCTCCCAAGCAGGTAACACAACCCAAAAAGACATGGAATAAATTACTACCCAAATAGGTACGAAAGATATTATTGCTAAAACATGAACGAAAGAAAATACTTACGAGAAGGTGAATCAAGTTTCCACGGAAGGTGCTTTATACCACACAGATGTAGATTCCATAGCGGACGTCATTCATGAACCGGAGGAAGACGACCACATCAAAACAACTACGGAAGAGCTCGAAGCTGTTCCATTGTCTGAACAAAAGCCTGAACAGAAAATGTACATAGGCACGAGGCTGGATCTCGTTTCGAAGAGGTAATTTAATTGATTATTTAAAGGCTAACGCGGACTGCTTTGCATGGTCCTACTCAGATATGACAGGTATCTTACTAGAAGTGATGACTCATAAACTAAATGAAGATAAATCCTTCGTACATGTTAAGCAGAAGAAAAGAAAGCAAGGACCATTCAAGAACCAAGTGATTGACGAAGAGGTAAAAAAACTCTTGAAGATTGGTTTGATACGAGAGGTAAAGTACCCTAACTGGCTAGCTAACACTGTGGTAGTACCTAAAAAGAATGGCATATGGAGAGCATGCGTAGATTATACTGACTTAAATAAAGCATTCCCCAAAGACTCATTCCCATTACCACACATAGATCAAATGATTGATTCCACCGCAAGTCATGAATTGTTAAACTTCCTAGACGCATATTCTGGTTATAATCAGATTAAAATGGATCCCTCAGCTGAGGAAAATACCTCTTTTATTACAAACAGGGGGACTTATTGCTATAAAGTCATGCCTTTTGTCTTGAAAAACGCTGGAGCCACCTATCAAAGGCTAGTGACTAAGATGTTCCAGGAACATCTGGGAAAAATGATGGAAGTTTACATCGATGACATGCTGGTAAAATCAACACGGGCGGAAGACCATTTCCGGCACCTCTCTATTACCTTTGACATTTTACGCAGGTACAATATGAAACTGAATCCAGAAAAATGTCCTTTTGGCAAAGAATCAGGTAAATTCTTAGGTTTCCTTGTATCAAACAGGGGAATAGAGGTAAATCCTGATCAAATTAAAGCTATAGAAGAAATACCTGATGTACTTATAAACAAAAAAGAAGTTCAAAGACTAACGGGAAGAATTCCAGCCTTAGGAAGATTTATTTCCAAATCTTCCGAGAAAAGTTTTAAATTCTTTATAGTTCTCAAAAAGCAAAATCAGTCCAAATGGATTGAAGAATGCCAACAGGCTCTCAAAGACCTAAATTCTTATCTATCAAAACCTCCGTTATTGTCAAAGCCAAAGGAGGGGGATGGGCTGTACGTCTACCTTGTTGTCTCGAAAATTGTTGTATGTGCAGTGTTGGTAAGGGAGAATAAAGGTAAACAATCTCATATTTATTATGTAAGCAAGACGTTACTAGATGCTTAAACTAGATATCCACATCTAGAAAAATTAGCCTTAGCTCTAATCATGGCATCTAGAAAATTAAGGCCATACTTTCAATTTCATCAAATCACAGTTGTGACCTCGTATCCATTAAGAAACATATTTCATAAACAAGAACTATCAGGAAGATTAGCCAAGTGGACTATAGAATTAAGTGAGCATGAAATAATATATCAGCGTAGGACTGCAATCAAGTCTCAGATCTTAGTTGATTTTGTTGCTGACTTTAGTAATAGCATTGTCCCTGAAGTGGAGAGAGAGTTACAACTCTTCAACGGTGTTAATCCGGGTCTATGGACCCTATTTACCGATGGTTCTTCCAATATGAAAGGTGTCGGCTTAGGCATAGTCTTAATATCAGCCACGGGTGAAAAGACACGGCAGGCTATCAAATGGTATCCTATAACTAACAATGAGGCAGAGTACGAAGTTGTTATTGCAGGATTAGAACTTGCACGAGAGCTCTCAATCGAGCAAATCATGATCAAAAGTGATTCCCAACTGGTAGTAAATCAAATGCAGGGGACTTACATCGCTCGAGAGACTCGGATGCTACAATATTTTGAAAAGGCACGAGAGATCGTGAGACAATTCAAAACATGGAAGGTAGTACAGATACCTAGAGAGGAAAATGCTGAAGCGGATGCATTAGCTAGCCTCACAGCAGTCACGAAAGTAACAAATAAGGACAATGCAATCGTCGACCATCTATTCCATTCAGCTATCGACCAGGATAGAAATGAGGTAACTTTCAATAATTTAACCTGGGATTGTAGAAACGAAATCCAAAATTTTTTGCTGAATGGCACCGTACCTGAAGACAAGAAAACAGCTCAAGCACTTCGTCACAAAGCTGCCCGGTACTGCCTCATTTGCAACTCATTGTATCGCAAGATGTTCGGGGGGGCCCTGGAAAAATGCCTCGGACCTAACCAAACGGAATTTGTGATGAAAGAAGTCTACAAAGGACACTATGGAAATAACTCAGGGGCAAGATCCTTAGTGAAACCCCTAATCAGAGCTGGATACTATTGGCCTAAGATGGAAGAAAAGGCCGAGAACTTCGTATCCAAATGCGACAGGTGCCAAAGGTTTTCCAATAACATGCATCGACCAACGGAATTATTGCATCCAGTAATATCCGTATGGCCTTTCATGAAATAGGGTATGGACATAGTAGGACCTCTTCCCACAGCTAAAGGATAGGTATGGTTTTTCCTCATGCTAACCGACTATTTTACAAAATGGGTAGAGGCAGAAGCGTTCAAACAAGTGCGAGAAAAGGAAGTTAAAAGCTTCTTATGGAAAAACATAATATGCCTCTTTCGGATACCAAAGGAGATCGTATGTGATAATGGCCCACAATTCATAGGCTCGCAAATCACAGAATTCTTCGAAAACTGGCAAATCAAACGGATCACTTCAATGCCATACCACCCCGTGGCTAATCGTCAAGCTGAGTCAATGAATAAGGTCATCATCAACAATCTAATGAAGTGGCTGGATAAAGCCAAAGGAAACTGGCCTGATGAGTTACTAGCGATACTATGGGCATACAGAACAACTTCAAAAACAGCCACGGGAGAAACTCCGTTCGCACTTGTCTATGGCTCAGAAGCCTTAATACCTGTGGAGATTGGCGAACCAAGCATAAGGTTCATAACAGCCATGGAGGAAGCAAACGACGACGAATTGAGGACCAATCTGGACCTGCTCGAACCACGGAGAGAAACATCACTGATACGGATAGCAGCTCAAAAACAAATCATATAGAGTTATTACAACCGTAAAGCTCATCTCAGGTACTTCAAGATTGGGGACTTAGTCCTCAAATAAGTCTTTCAATCAACGAAAGAAGTAGACGCAGGAAAGCTAAATCCAAACTGGGAAGGACCCTACAAAATCCGAGGCATAGCTGGGAAGGGCGCCTACGAGTTGGAAGCTATGGACGGCAGAATCCTACAAACAAGCTGGAATGCCATTCACTTGACGAGGTACTACTTTCAAGGAAAAGAAGTACCCCCGGTCAGGTATCACACGTTCGATTTTATTTTGGACATTTAAAATTTTACTAACTTTTTAGATGACAGGCATAAAGCTAACCCATCACTAGATGATGATATTAGACCTGCAAAGACGCGAGAAAATAACATAATTCCCGGTCTAGGGTTACACTTTCTGATGGACGTTTTAAAGGGTTACGCAGTCATCATCTAAAAAACTATATATCTTCGAGTCTGGAATGTTTTTCCTTTTCAGGAAAAGGACCACAAGGAAGGAATAATCAAGTGCTCGAGATCTCATTCTTGAAAGTTCAAACACTTGGGGGACTATACAGTATGGAAGGCTAAGATGAAGCAAATAAGACTATCAGAAAGTCAAAAGCTCAAGCTTGAAGATCCATCTACCCAACAAGACAAGTGATACGAGCAGAATTGAAAGAGATCAAAAGAGTCATCCAAAGCCTAATGCAAAAATGCAAAAAACCTTCAAACATGTTCAGGTTGAAAGGCAAAATATTAGTCACGAGGAAGAAATGTACATCTTTATAATTATTCAAAAACAGTTAGGGGTAAAATATCATCATCAGTGTACTCATTCAAAAACTGTAATTAATTAAAAACAGTTACGAAATCTTTGTACTCATATAGAAAAATGTATCAAATAAAACAGTTACGGATGAAAGATCAAAATCCTTGTATTTGTTTAGAAAATTGTTATCAAATAAAACAGTTACGGATAAGAAAACATTTCCCTCGTACTTATTAGAAAATTGTTTCCAACAAAAACAGCTGCGAGTAAAAACCCCAATTCTTATAATAACTCTTACTAACGAAAAACAGTTTCTCCCTTATATTTACTCGAAAAAACTGCTACCTATGAAAAACAGTTACGAAATACAAGTGTATATCAAATTTGTTAAATAAAAACAGTTGCAACATGAGTCTTAGACGATAATCGTAAACACATGTAAAATTTTGTGGAAGTTCAAACAAAAAACTTCCCTTAGAAGCATTTCTAAACACGTGAAAAATTCCTATCACTCTATTGCATTACTATGAAGTTGAGACGTCTTCTTCATTAAGCATCAATCAAAAAGGGCCCTATCTTATAAATAAAGCATATCATAAACAAAGGCTTATATTTTGTACAAACATCGTGCCTACTATAAAAAGGTTCGAGTAATTTTAGCATTTTCATGCGAAAGTTTAGAGGTAAAACTAAAAACCTCAAAAAAGCAAGACATGCAAAAGACTTAAGAGCAATTTGTATAAACACCGTGCCTACTATAAAAAGGTTCGAGTAATTTTAGCATTTTCATGCGAAAGTTTAGAGGTAAAACTAAAAACTCAAAAAAGCAATACATGCAAAAGACTTAAGAGCAAAACAGAAGCTCGAAACAAAAAAGTCATAAATTGCATTCGTATAAAAAAGAGCGGCTAAGTAAGAACTAAGTACTAACTAGTACTTAGCCGCATATAATAATTACATTTTTGTGCCCCTAAGTTTTTAGTTAGGGACTTCAAAAATCCAAATTTACCCCCGATGGAGCTGGGGATAACCACCAATCCAATAAAAAACAACAATAAGGAGAACCAATACATTAATCTTCTTGTGGAGGAGGGATGACTTCTTCATTAACAGGAGAAGCGGGAGCAACTAGAGGTGAAGAGGCACGTGCGGCAGAAGTTTCACCATCAGATGAAGAAAGATTAAGACCTTGTTGAGTCTTCTCCATAGCCTCTTTGGTTTTAGCTATTGTAGTGCTGAGGTCAAAACCTTCTTGACTCATCTATGTCAATGTATCAAGGCAAGAATTCATATACACCCAACATACATCAACAGCAGCCGCTTCTTCAAGATCGTTATAATTTTTTGCCCAAATTTGAAGCTCGGCTTTTAACCCATCCTTCTCCGCTTCAGCAGCTTCATGGGAAGCCCTCAGAGGTACGATCGACTCCTCCAAAATTTGGACTCTATTTAATGCATCACGCAATTCTTCTTGGGTGCGGGAGAGTGATTGTACGAGCTCGCCAGAATATACCTCCTTCTGCCCTAGCAAATCCATCAAGTTCCTGATCTCCTCCAAGGTTTGAGACAATTGTTCAGCAAATGAGGATCCCAAAATGCTCTTATCCTTATCAACCTAGTTTGAAGAAGCCTTCTCCACCTCCAGTTCCATTGTCGTAATCCTCAGTTGTCCTTTCAAGGTATTCCTCTCCTCCTCTAAGGCGTCCATATCAATTCTCAAGCTATCATTCTGTGCCCTTAGATTACCAAGATCAACCTGCAATTCTCTTGTTTCCTGATCCGAATTCGAGATCCTCTTCATAAGCTCCATACCAATAAGGTTGCTCTAAAATAAGCAAACTAATTAGATATGATAAATTATTTAGACATGGTAAAATTCACATGTGGAAATAGAATTTCACCATACCTTTAAGGAGGTATGCACCACTTCATTGGCCTAAGTAAGGGTTGTATGGCTAGCTAGCTTGGTTTTCTCCGTGGTACCTATCAAAGGTTTGAGCCATACCTCGGGCTCACCCGTTTTCTTGAAAAGACTTCCCTCAACTGGAACCTCTATCATCACCCTCTGCATCTCCCTGCTAGAAGACCCTACTTCCCTAATGGAAGGCATGGAATCAAGCACGGATGGGACAGCAGCAGGCACTGAGGGTTGGGGAACTGAAGAAGTCACAGGCAAAATAGCAGGCACGAAAGATTGAATAACTAAGGAAACAGCAGGTAAAGATACGGCAGAAATCGTAATAGCTAAAAGAGTAGATGAAACACGAGGAACCGATGAAACATCTTCTCTTAAAGAGTCAAGAAATATAATAGCTAAAGGAACATCATCAGGAGCAAGATCAAAACCTTCATGGAACAAGTATTCAACAGAATCATGAACAGGAGACTGTGAAACGTTTTCAGAGGTTAAGGGTCGAACTGTAGACACGGAAGGCAAAGTCATGGGTGTAGACTCGTCGTCTAAAACCACCCGCCTTCTCCGTGACATGTGCACCAAAGCACCCTCCTTTTCTTCTTCTTCTTCTTCAGAACGAGACTCACCCACTTTCCTCTTCGAGGAAGACGAACTAACAATAATCTCTTGGGCCTGGGCTAGAGACATCTTTGGAACAGACGAAGCAGACACTCCACGAGCAGAACCCTATCAAAAAGGGGAAGATTAAGTGATAATAAAAGAAGGCTCTAGCAAGAAAAGAAGTAAAAAAGACTTCACTTACCGTGGGTCTTTACATGGCAGCCGTACTTCCCAGCTAAGTATTTCCAAGACCTTTCTTCTAATGGGGCAACAGGAATAACTTTTCTACCCAGTCACGGATACCGGAGACATTCTCAATAGTATCCATGATTGCTGGAAGAAGAAGAAATAGATACGGTGTTAATAAAATATCTCAAAGAAAAACAAATGCGAACCAAAAATGTACTTACATGTACGATTCCACTTCTCAGGGAAGGGAAGATTCTCTTCACCCACTAAACCAGCAGTGGGAACAGCGACATTCCGGAGGTACCAACCTCTATCCTTGTCATCATCAGGGTTTACCAACACTCTCTTACTTCGAGCAGCCAGAGTAAAAACCCCTTGACGAAACAGGACAGGAGAGTAAAGATGAATAAGATGGTTGAAAGTGAAAGGAACTGAGGCTAAAGAAGCTAAACTCCTAAGACACGCGACCACTCGCCACACAAGCGGACCAACTTGTCCCAAACAAATATCGAAGAAATGACAGAACTCGATTATGACTGGATCAATGGGAGGTCTAAACCCTAGTGTAAAAGTATACGTATAAACAAAAGAATAACCCGTCTTATAAGACGTTATTCTTTGATTACCGTTCGGAACATAAACAGGGAAATCATACCTCCAAGAACAATCCCTACGAACCAGGGAAAATGGCCCTCAATAATAAGGGTTGAATACCTCTCAACACTGTCTAAAGAAGAAGACTGGTCTACAAGAACTGGGTTTTCCCTAGTAAAGACAAATTCAGCGGGAATAATTTCATCAACTTTAGGTTCACGAAGATGATTGTCTTTACCTCTAGATGAAGAACGAGAAGACTTAGACCTAGGAGAAACTAAAGACCTAGCGGAAGGAGGAGAAATTATATGTGAGGAAGAATAACCTCTGGAAGGAGTGGATCCTGAACTCCTTAATTTACCGCCCCTCCGACTCCTAGTCGGGGAAAAGAAGGTGTTAAGTTTTTCACAACTATTTTTCTTTTAGGCTGATTTGATGAAGACATTTTTACAAAGGCAATGGAAAATTCTTTACAAATAAAGGAGACAAGTTATAAAATGTTTCGTGGAAGTAAAGAAAGGAAGAAGGGTATTTATACTTGAAGACAACCGTCAAAAATAATGACGAAAAGTCATAATTAAAGGTGTCACTTCGGGACTGACGCAGCCGCAAAAAACCCCTAAAAGGTGCCGAGTAAATGCACAACCAATCCGAGAAGGAAACGTGGTATGAGCATTAAATGGAAGTGACAAACGATGCCTATGTTCATAAAAAGATGAGATGTTTCGAGGTAAAGCGGCGGCAAAATATTCCCGCCATAAATGAGTATCCACTTACCAAATATTAATCAATAAATATATGGTAAGTGGGGGGACTATCTGTATTGGTAAAAAAGAGTTTCACACGTAAGCCAACTCTTAACAAGTCATCCAGTTATGTGGACACAGGAGAACGCGACAGTTGGATGTAATTCTTTGAAGAGGTACGGAATAAAGAGACACAATTCAATAAATCCTCGAGCTCATCAACCACGGAAAACTCGCTCTAATCGAGACAAGGAAAGGACACGGTCAGAGTGAATCTAGACAGAGTTGCAGATAGATTCAGGAATCCCCAATAAAAAGCCCAGATGTTATGTAACCTACGCATAACAGTTATGGTTGCCCTTGGTAATGCCTCATTAATGTAATAATTAGTCATTAATGAGCAATTATTGCAAGAACAAAACGTTATATTAAGAAACCTCCTATATAAAGGAAGAAAATATAACTTGTAAGAGGATCTGATTTTCGAATACAATCTACTTTTCTTTTCTATATTTTTGCAATATTGTCTACTACTCGTTTCTCTTTATTTAGTATTATTTCCTTGATTATCAGTAACCCGTGTTCCTAGAAATAGCTTTGGTCAAAGGATCTAATTTTTTGGTTAAACACCGCTACATCAGTGTAGTTGTCCGTTCTATCATGAAAGAAAATAACCCTAAACATCGGGTACTAGGAGGGGAATTAAGTGTCTTAAGGAAACACTGTAAATTCATTGGGCTCGGATATAATTATGCTTCTACTACATATTTGTTTTTCTCGTTATTTCTGTTTCAAGATTTTATTTACGAATACAAACTAATAACAAGTCATGTAGACTGATATAATTCTGCTTCTACTGTATTTCTGTTTTTTTCGTTGATTTTATTTCCCTGATTTGTTTAGGAATACAAACTAATAACACCACATACTAGCTAAAATTTGAATCTTACTTACCTATTTAAGTTTTCATTTAAAGGAAATTAATAATTCTATAATATTAAAAGGAGTTTAAGTTTGTACACCGATAACATACAATTTTTGTATACTTTCCGGTAATGATGAATAACGATAGAGAGTAAAAATTGCATGGGGCGCCCTATTTGGTCGTCCATTTTTAACATATACCCCCTTTGTTTTTCTGTTTGCATATGTACCTATTTTTTTGTTAAATGCCTTTTAAAAAGACGATTTTGCCTTGCTTTATTAAAAGACTACTCTCTCCAAAATCCGAATATACTTTCTCTTCACATTCTACTGTTTATGTCTCTCTTCTCCCGTTCTTCGCATTTTTTTGATTTGTTTCTCTTTGAAATCAAACGGTTTTTGATTCTTCTTGATTTTGCAATTGTTTGTTTGCCAATAAAAGTACGTTTAATCATAGGTATATTGCATTAACTTTCTGATTTCTTTATTTAGTATTATTTTTACGATATAATTTCTGATTTTCTTGTTTATAGTCATCTTAGTTGAATCATTTCCTTTTTTTCTTTAATTTATTATTTTGCTTTGATTAGTGCATTAGTTTTTTAGGGTTTACTTTTACGATTGTATTTTTAGGTTTTCTGAACGTTTGTTTGTGTTTTTTGATGAAAGTTATATAAATTCTTCAGTAATTTTTGGATACTTTGATATTTTTAACAATTGTGTAGAGTAAAATAGATGATGCTATTAAAGTGTGAAGTTTATAATACTTCAATGCTAACTTAATTCTAGGTGTTGAAGTTTTTTTTGTATTTTTTGTTTTGATATATTATTTTTTGAACTTCAGTATTTTTGGAGTTGAATTTATGTCTGTATTTGTAACTTCAACATTTCTAGGAGATGAAGTTTTGTTTTGTGTTTGTTAAGCTTGGTGAAGTTTTTGTTTTGTAACTGTTGAACTTCAGCATTATAGTGCTGAAGTTTTTGTTTTTTGTTCGCTGAACTTCAAGTTTTCTGCTGAAGTTTTTGTTTTATATTTGGTGAACTTTCAGCATTCTAGGAGTTGAAGTTTTGTTTTATATTTGTTGAACTTCAGCATTTAGGAGCTAAAGTTTTTGTTTTATTTTTGTTGAACTTCAGCCTTCTTTAGACCTGAAGTTTTAAATGATTTTTTTAATAATATTCTAACGTTATTTTTCTTATCTTTTTGTTTTCTTTAACAGATGGCATCTACGAATCCTAAAGAACCTACAGATCCTAAAGCACCTAAAGCTCCTAAAGCATGTAAAGATCCTAATGCACCTAAAGCACGTAGAATACGCAAATCTCCTGCAGTCCCTATTGCTCTACTTACAAAACCAGGGGATAGATATTATGAGTTTGGAGATTGGTTTAACTGTCATGCTTACTAGAAGGGGAACAATGGATTGAAGCGTTATATTGCAACTGTCACGACCCAAATTTCGAACCATAGGGATCTTGATGGCGCCCTAACATCATAATCGCTAGGCAAGCCAATGTTAGAAATTAGCTACCATTTTCCTTTGCAATTAATTGAACATAAGTAAACAGTTTAAAACATGTGATCACAAATGCGGAAAAAAATACTGCTTAATCACACACTATTCTACCACCCATAACCGGTGTCACAGTTCACGAACATTCTATGAATACTACAAACATTGGTCTGAAATATAAGTAGATATGTTTACGAAGATAATGAAACAGAATGAAGAACACAGAAGAGGACGTCAGGGCCTGCGGACGCCTACAGGTCTACCTTGGGTCTCCTGGTGAATGCTAGCAACCGACCTCTCGATCAGCCACAGTCTGCTCTAAAATCTGCATAAAAAGTGCGGAGTGCAGTATCAGTACAACCGAACCCATGTACTGGTAAGTACCGAGCCTAAACTCGACGAGGTAGTGGCAAGTCTACGGCGGGGCGTTTATAATATAACCTGTTTGCAGTGTATAATAAAACAAAAAGGAAATGCTAAACTAGAGGAAACAGTAACTTGTAGTAAATAAATAAGTAACCCAGCTATAACCAATCCTTAAGAGAATTTTCACGCTACAGAATTAAGTCAAAGTAGGAGGAGAATATGAAAACAACAAAATAGAGCAGCGTGTATTCCAATTTCCATCATATAACTAGTGACAACATGAACATTCTTCCTTATTACTCCTTGTTGCGGCGTGCAACCCGATTTCACTTGTCCACCCTTATTACTCCTCAATATGTATATATATATATATACACACACACACACACACACACACACAGCACCCTTATTACTCATGTTGTGGCGTGTAACCCGATCCCACATGTCCACCCGTATTACTCTTTGTTGCGGCGTGCAACCCGATCCCACTAGACAATCACATTTCACCATTCATAATAAGAATTTCACAATTTAGATCAAAATCCTTCACAATATTTATGTCTCAACCAATGTAAACGGAAAGCTATACAGTTAAGAAAACTTCACCAACTTTTACTACAGAACGAGACCAACCGAAATATGCTATGAAACACCGACAAGACAGTTTAAACCAATAATATAACACAATGAAAACACGGAAAAACGAATAATAGTTCAAATAATAAACAACATCTAACATGAAGAAATTAGACATAGAAGAATCAATAAGGAGGGAGCAATTAAGGAAGGAAGGTAATAAATTAGGGACGGGGAAAGGGAGTAGGCTAAACAGATAATTTGGTGGCGCATAGGTACTCGTCACCTCACATATACGCCTCACACATGAATTTGCGTACAACACATAAGTCGGGGATCCTAATCCCTCAAGTCGAAGTTAGACCAAACACTTACCTCGATCCGACGACCAAGTCAATGCTCAACTATTGCTTTTCCTCTATTTTCCACTTACGAACCACTCGTATCTAGCCAATATCAACTTAATAGCATCAATTATCGCTAAAGTAATCAAATTAAATGAGTAATTCTACTGATTTCCCATTTTTTCCCAAAAGATCAAAAATCGACCTCGGGTCCGCTTGGTCAAAATACGAAATTCGGACCAAAACCCGATTACTCATTCACCCCCGAGCCCGAATATGCAATTGGTTTCGAAACCCGAACCTAAATTGAGGTCAAATTCCCAAAAGTCCCTAATTCTACCCAAAACCCCTAATTTCTACCATAAAATTCCTAGATTCTAGGTTTAATTCTTGTAAATAGAAGAAAAAGGTTGAAAGAAACAAGTTAAAGAACGCTTACCTACGTTTTGGGGAAGAAATTTCCTTAAAGAAATAGCCCTAGGTCGTCTACTCCTTTGAAAATAAGAAGAAAAGGGTTGGAGTTCTAATTAAATGAACTCACTGCCCGACCCTCGCACCTGCGGTGCTTAGGCCGCATCTGCGCGTCCGCACGTGCGGACAGGAGGTCGCTTCTGCGGAATAGGACTGGTCCCTTAGGGCCACATCTACGGATGTGTTTCCTCTTCTTCGGTCCAACCTGCGATGGGGAGTCCGCATCTGCGGAACAAAGAAAGCGGGTCAGGGTCGCACCTGCGGGCACACCAGAATTGGTGTACCAGCAGCCTTGTTGAGTTTTAACTCAACTCGCGCATCGCCCGAATGGCACCCGAGCCCTCACGGCTCCAAACCAAACATGTACACAAGTTTAAAAATATCATACGTACTTGCTTGTGCGATCAAATCGCAAAAATAACACTTAAACTACGGATTTAGCATCAAAATTCAATGAAATTCATAAGAACACTTTAAAGCTTCTATTTTTTCAACTGAGGGTCCGAATCACGTTATATGAGCTCCGTTTCTCACCAAATTTTAAAGACATGGTTTAAATATTACAATGAATCTGTACCGGGCTCTGGAACCAAAATACGGGCCCGATAATGTCAAGATTAAGCATTAAACGCATACTTTAAAACCATAGATTTTTCTGAAATTCAATTTTAGTTAAAACTTCATTTCTCGGGCTATGGACCTCGGAATTCGATTCCGGGCATACGCCCAGATCCCATATTTTATTATGGACCCACCCAGGCCGTCAGAACACGGGTCCGGGTCCATTTACTCAGAATGTTGACCGAAGTCAACTAAAAATAATTTTAAATTCCAAAAATCATTAGTTTTTCTATTTTTCATACAAATACTTTTCGGAGTTATACTCGGACTGCGTACGCAAATCGATGAGAAAAATTCTAAGATTTAAAGGCTAATGAGCGTGGAATAAATTCCTAAAACACGGAATGACCCTTTGGGTCATCACAACAACTTTCTTGACTCCTACCCAACAGGAGATGCTGAATAATGGTAATATTCTGTATATTATGGCTATGGAGAATTTTTGTTGCAGCATAAAGTTGCTTCATTGTTTGATTCTTTCTCACGTATTCACCAATGATCGAGACTCCATTAGTTTCAAGATTTTTGGTCATAATGTGTCGTTCAGTCTTGAAGACTTTCATCTTATGTGCAAATTTGAGGATCACAACAAATAATATTGAAAAACCAGTTAAACAAGAGAGCGAGATTCTGAAGCGCTATTTTGGAAAGTCTAAGGGTATGACCTTGAAGGACATTCGAGATTATATGACCCAGAATAAAGTTCAAAAGGATGATGTGAATTTCAAACACGTATGCGAGAGTGATGAAGATGTTGTGAGGCTTATGGAAATTCTTGTTGTGGAGTCTGTTTTGTTTGGAAAAAAGAATGAATCAACTGTGTCGCCGGAGTATGCAGCTATTGTTGAAGAAGATAGGGCTTGTGCCTATTATCCTTGGGGTAATGCGTCTTATGAGAAGCTCATTACCTCAATGAAACATGCTTTAGAAACCAGGACAAAAATAATCCAACTGAGTATACTGTAGGTGGATTTCCATATCCACTATGTGTTTGATTCTGTGAGCGCTTCCCAGATTCTCGGGAGAAGTAGTTAAAAGAGGAAGACTTCCTTGATGCCCCTCAGGTTCCCAGGATGTTACGCTATGTATCTTTGGGAGAGCCTAAATATAAAGAACTTTATGAGGATTACTTCAATAATCATGGTGTAAGTTAATGTTTTTTATTTTTCTTTTTCTTTTTTTTGTAGTTGTGTTAGTATGTTGACGTATCAGTTTTATTTATTTTCATAACATACTTTTTTGTATTAAACAGAAATATCGAACATTTAGGATAGTGAATATAATTCCTACCGAAGAGGAATTGAATTCAATGCCTTTAATTGGACAATTACCATGCAGCCGGATTTGTTCAAAGGTACTGAATCCGGTTCCATCAACTGGTTAATCACCACGTACTCGGAGTCGATAAAAAGAAGGCAATCGAACTCCTGTAATTGGTGAATCATCCCATAGTCGGAGTCTATCAAAGGAAGCCAGTCAAACTCCTGCAATTGGAAAATCACCTCGTACCCAGAGTCGTTCTAACCTTTCTACAATGGAGTTTGACAATGATGAATTAGTCAACACAATATGTCGTGTAAGTTTTGAGCTGAAGTTTTTTGTTTTTGTGTTTGTAAAAATACAACATATTTTGGCTGAAGTTTTGTTCTTTTTTTTTGCTGAACTTCAGTATGTTTTAGCTGAACCTTTATTCTAGATTTGCTGAAGTTCAGCATGTTTTTTAGCTGAAGTTTTATTTCTGTTTTTTGCTGAACTTCAGCATGTTTTAGCTGAACCTTTGTTCTGTATTTGCTGAACTTCAGCATGTTTTAGCTGAATTTTGTTTATGTGTTTGATGAACTTCAGCATTCTTTTAGACCTGAAGTTTTGTTCTGTGCCTCTATACTAGAGGCTAACGAGGGAGGTTACAAGACATGCAGAAGAAGAAAGACGCATGATCGCGAAAAAAGTTGTTGAGGAGTTTCAACAGGATGAGCGATCTACTATTATGGATGAGGTTATGATAAAAGTCAAGGTAAGCTTATTTATGGAGAAGTCTTATTTTCTGGTAATGTTATTCAGATTAATCATTGTTAGTAATTTTTTATAGGAATATTTTGATGAGAAGTTTGAAAAGTTGTTTAATATTGTCGATAAATCAAAGGAAATGGACGATGGTGATGAAAATTTTGATTTGATGAACTATCGACAATATGATAGGATGAACAACTCATTTGAACCTCTATCGGATATTAATGCTGCCCATGATCCACTGCATAAAGTCGCAGATGAAAATGTAAGAGGTGAGGAAGCGGCTCTTGAAGGCGATATTCAAGTATTCGAGGAAGTTCAACATATTGAATAACAAGTTAAAGAGGAATGTACCAGTGTTGATAGACTGAGCAAAGATGGATATGATGAACAGTTATCAACCGAGAATGTAGGAAGCAAGAAAGGTGCAGCAGCTCATGAAGTTGTCAATACTAAAGAATATGCACCGACTTGTGCTTTCGGTAGTGATATTGCACAAGGCAATATGTGTGGCGATGGAGATCATGAACCTGTTGGTACTGAAGAACTGACACCGAGTGATGTGTGTACCACTATTGGCAAAGACAATCAGTATTATTGAGTATTTTTTTTTTTTTTTGCATGAAGATATAGGCGTATCTGAATGTAATGGAAGTGGATCCGTTGGAATGCAAACACCATCTATGTTGCAACACTTAGACCAGGTAGTTATTTTCTGCAATTCGATTACAAGGTATTTTTTTTGTCTAAAATGTGTTTTATATCAGTTGTATTTTATGTATATACTTTTCTTGCTTTTGCATATCTCATATGATGCATCACAACTTCTTCAAAATCCTAAGAGAAGGAAAATTCCAGTTCTTCTAATGTTATGAGTGACACCAGTGATATCCCCAACTTCAAGATATTTTCATTTTTGCTGGGTAGTACAGAAGGGACTGGTTCAGAAGGTAATTCTAAACTTCATACTTATGAATGCTGAAGTTTTTTATTTTGACATATTTTTCTTTTGTTGTTGTTCATTTGCAGCATATTGAAGTGGAAATATTTCTTGCTCAAGAAATATTACTATCACCTTCTAAGTTATCCAAAATCAAGATGTGCAGTGACAAATTTAATTTTTGATCAATATATGACTAAGTTGGCTAGTGTTCATCCTTCAGATGAACAGAAGGAGAAAATTAGAATAAGGAAGGAAAATAGAATGGGGGAGAAAAAATGGAAGGGAAAAAGAGCAAATCAAAGAGAAAGAGGACTGCCAAAAAATAGGAATGTGAGGATGAAGAAGAAGAAGAAGAAGAAGAAGAAGAAGAAGAAGAAGAAGAAGAAGAAGAAGAAGTGGAGATTGCAGATCTTAACGAGTTTACTTGGATCATTGAAGAATAAACTGGTGAAAAGGTGTCCAACTACGTAAGAGACATTGACCTTTCATGTGGTATCACATGGGCATCTACCGAAAAAGTATTCTTTCTATTTCGACTTAAGCCAAGGACGGGCCAGAGATCTATGCACTACATTCTTGGAATTCTGCACTTTGAGAAAAAAAAAACTATATATTTGTATGATTCCATGAGCATTAAACCATATGATCGTGCGGTTGAACATGTATAAAATTATGCCCGGTTGATCCTACATTATTTCAAATGCTTAGACTTTGGAACACACAATAAAATATATGGGGAAAATACTGTGGAAAAATTTGCGATTAAGTGGATGAACACACCCCTACAAGATAAGTACGTGTTTGGCATATGTTTACCATGCATCTTGTGTTTATTGTTTTTTCTTCTTGTGTTAACTAATCTTCAATTTTTTTTCATGTTCTTTTTATAGTGTTGATTGTGGTATATTTGCTCTTAAGTTCCTTGATATGCGTGTCACGACCCGAATTACCCTTCGAACTGTCTCGTGCCAGCACCTAGTCTCTACGACTAGGTAAGCCTAAAATTTGCAAAAAATAAGGCAAAAAAATAATAGAAACAGCAAATAAGAAACAATACTATAAAAGTTTAGCCGCTCGGCATTTACAAATTTTAATTTCCCAAAACCCGGAACATCACAAAGTCACAAACTCTGAACTACTGTAGATCTATAAAAATTAATAAGGAAAATGTATCTATGTATCTCCTATATCTATACTAGAGTAGGAAGGGGACTCGCGAGATCCTGCAGACGTGGCAGAATTACCTCGCGGTCTCCTAAGCAGCTACTAAGATACGCCTAGCCACTGAACTGTGCACTGGTACATGGATCTGCACATGGAGAAAACATGCGCAAGAAAGGGCGTGAGTACTCCACATTCGGTACTCCGTAAATGCCAAGCCTAACCCCAGTCAAGTAGAGACGAGGTCAGGTTGAGGCTGTACTGAGTTTTAGAACAAGTCAATTATAAATTTAAAACAGTGAAATATAGATAAGCAATGACAAATATGATTAATGGAAACTGGAAGAATTAATAACAGAAAGAGAGCCCTCGGCTCAGCACATCATATATTTCAACAATAAATATGCAATGCAGTACAAGGGGAAAGCTCCGGATCTCAATCCATAGTCCCAATTTAAATATGTTATGCAATACAAGGGGAAATCTCTCGGTTCTCCGTCCGTAGTCCCAATTTAAATATGCATTGCAGTACAGGGGGAAAGCTCCCAGATCTCGGTCCGTAGTCCCAATTTAAATATGCAATGCAGTATAGGGAGAAATCTCCCGGATCTCGATCCGTAGTCCAAATTTAAGTATGCAATGAAGAAGTATGTCGGGTGCGGCTTAATTAAACAGTTCGGGAAACACAACAGGCAAGAATAAAGTAAAATTACCTAAGCATGGTGTAAATAGTAGCAAATAAGAGGAAATCAAGTAAGGACAGGTAGGCATGCTTATTCTTAAGCTAACTACTCAGTTAAGACAAGAAACAGTAATATAGGAATTAAAATGAGTGACACCATGGAAGGAAAAATGGAATTTTAGCAACAATGACCCGTGTACGCACTCATCACCTCACGTACACGGCGTCCACGTAAAAAAATCAGTATAAAAATGCCTAAAGGGAATTCCCCAACACAGAGTTAGGCAATCCACTTACCTTGACTGCGCTAATCAACTAAAAACCACGCCCTTGCCACGAGTATCCAACTCTGGGTGGCCCAAATCTAGTCAATTTGATTGCATAGTGTAAATATCATTTCAAGGAAACAAAATAACTAATAAGCTCGAAGCTAATACGCGAATTTAGGAAATTCACCCAAAACGTCCCCCGGGCCCATGTCTCGGAATCGGGTAAAAATTATATTTCCCAAACATCCATTCGCTCATGAAACCACTCGAACAAAAATCAACAAAATCCGACGTCTAAATCTCCCTAAATCCTCAAATTTCTACTTGGGGAAGTTCATCCTAATTTCATGGTTTTTCATCCAATTTCATTGATTAGATTGAGGAAATTGATAGAGATTATTGATATACAAATGGATTAAGGTTAGAAAACGTTACCTATGATTCTCCTCTTCAAATTCCACTGAAAATTGCCAATTCCCGAGCTCTCAATCAATTTTGGAGTTATGAATTTCAAACCCTCAGATTTTGGTATAACCATCCCAGGGAATTCGCACGTGTGACATTGGGATCGCACCTGCGGTGCCCCACCTGCGATGCCGCACCTGAGAAACACAATCTCAGGTGCGGAAACTCATTAAAAGGCCTGGGGTCGCACCTGCAGTGGCTAGATCGCAGGTGCGGCTCTGCACCTGCGGATATTCTTTCGCGCCTGTGTGACTGGCCAGCCTGAACTACGTCCGCACTTGCGTACACCCCGTTTGCACCTACGTGTCCATACCTGCGTAAAAACCATCGCAGGTGCGAGACACCATAACCAAAAATGGTTCAGCTTCTCTTAAAGTTCCAAATTCACCCGTTGGGCATCCGAAACAACCCCGAGGCCCCCAAGATCAACCAAACCTACCAACTGACCCTAATACCTTGTCCAAACTTGGTCTAACCTTAAAAAAACATCTCATAACATCAAAATCATCAATTATGCATAGATTCAAGCCTAAGAACTTATGAAATTTCTAGAATTCACATCCGATGCCGAAACACCTCAAAACTCATCCGAATGAACTCAAATTTTGCACACAGGTCACAAATGGCATTACAGACTTGCTGTCACTTTCGGGATTCCATTCCGAGTCCGATATCAAAATTTCACCTATCGGCCGAAATTGCCGACATTCTAACTTTCGCCAATTCAAGCCTAAATCTACAACTGACCTCGAAAACACATTCTGAACACGCTCCTAACCCCGAAATCACCCAACGGAGCTAACGGAGTCAATTGAATTCCATTCCAGATCCGTATTCACACAGAATCTAACTACGGCCTGATTTCAAAGGTTAAAATCTACATTTAAGGACTATGTGTCCAAAATCTTTCCGGATTTCATCACTCAACGCTCTGACAAGTTCCAATAACATAAAAAGACATGGGAGAAGCGGTTATTAGGGGATCGGGGCGCTAACTCTCGAAACAACCGACCGGGTCGTTACATCCTCCCACTCTTAAGAAAATCGTTCGTCCTCGAACGAGTATAGAAACATACCTGAAGCTGTGAAAAGATGAGGGTACTGACTCCGGATATCCTGATAGGTCTCCCAAGTCGCCTCCTCGACTGGCTGACCCCTCCACTGAACCTTAATTGAGGCAATATTCTTCGATCTGAGCTTTCTGACCTGCCTGTACAATATAACCACAGGCTCCTCAACATATGATAGATCCTTGTCCAACTGGACTGAACTGAAATCCAAAATATGAGTCGGGTCACCGTGATACTTCTGGAGCATTGAGACGTGGATACCGGATGGACCCCTGCTAGGTTGGGAGGCAGGACTAGCTCATTAGCAACCTCCCCAACACGTCGCAACACCTCAAAAAGGTCAATAAATCTCGAACTCAGCTTGCCTTTCTTCCCGAACCTCATGACGCCCTTCATAGGCAATACCCGAAGCAAAACCCGATCACCAGCCATAAATGCCAAGTCACGAACCTTCCAGCCCGCATAAATCTTATGCCTGGACTGAGCTGTGCGAAGTCTCTCCTAAATCACCCTAACCTTGTCCAGGGCATCCTGAACCAAGTCTGTACCCAACAATCGGGCCTCGCCCAGCTCAAACAATCCCACTGGAGACCTGCACCGCCTACCATACAAAGCCTCATACGGCGCCATCTGAATGTTGGACTGGTAGCTGTTATTATAAGCAAACTCTGCAAGTGCCAAGTATCGATCCCATAATCCTCCGAAATCTATCACACAGGCACGGAGCATATCCTCGAGAATCTGAATCGTTCACTCGGACTGCCCGTCCGTCTGAGGGTGTAAAGTTGTACTCAACTCTAACCTGGTGTCTAACTCCTTCTAAACCGCTCTCCAGAACCGTGAAGTGAGCTGTGTACCTCTTTCTGAAATGATAGATACTTGGATACCGTGGAGGCGAAAAATCTCTCTGATATAAATCTCAGCCAACCTCTCAGATGAAGTAGTGAGGACTGGAATGAAATGGGCTGATTTGGTCAGCCGATCCACAATTACCCAAATAGCATCATGCTTCCTCAAAGTCCGAGGAAGTCCAACCACCAAATCTATGGTGATCCGCTCCCACTTCCACTCTGGAAGCTCAATCTGCTGAAGTAACCCTCCCGGTCTCTGATGCTCACATTTGACTTGCTGACAGTTGAGACACTTGGCTACAAACTCCACTATATCCTTCTTCATCCTTCGCCACCAATAGTTTTGTCTTAGATCCTGGTACATCTTCGCGGTACCCGGATGGATGGAATATCGTGAACTATGGGACTCCTTAAGAATTAACTCCCGAAGCCTATCTACGTTGGGTACACAAATACGGCTCTGCATCCTCATCACCCCGTCATCACCTATGGTCACATCCCTGGCATCACCCCGCCGGACTCTATCCTGAAGAACCAAAAGGTGGGGATCATCATACTGGCGCTCTCTGATACGGTCATAAAGGGAAGATCGAGCAACCACACAAGCTAATACCCGGCAAGGCTCAGAAAGATTCAATCTCACGAACTGGCTGGCTAAGTACTACATCCAAGACTAGAGGCCTCTCAGCTGCATGAAGGTATGCCAAACTCCCCAAACTATCTGATCGACGACTCAAGGCGTCGGCCACCACATTGGCCTTCCCCGGGTGGTATAATATAGTGATGTCATAGTCCTTTAGCAACTCCAACCACCTACGCTGGTGAAAATTTAGATCCTTCTGCCTGAATATGTGATGCAAACTCCGGTGATCCGTGAAAATCTCACAGGGAACACCATATAAATAATGACGCCATATCTTCAGGGCGTGAACAATCGCTGCNGTGATCCGTGAAAATCTCACAGGGAACACCATATAAATAATGACGCCATATCTTCAGGGCGTGAACAATCACTGCCAACTCGAGATCATGAACGGGGTAGTTTTTCTCATGCACCTTCAACTGTCTGGACGCGTAGGTAATCACCCTACCGTCCTGCATCAACACCGCTCCCAGGCCAATCCTCGAAGCATCATAATAGACTGTGTAGGACCCGGAACCAGTAGTCAATACAACACAAGAGTTGTAGTCAAGGTTGTCTTGAGCTTCTGAAAGCTCTCCTCACACTCCTAAGTCCATATAAAAGGTCCACCCTTCTGGGTCAGTCTAGTCATGGGCACTGAAATGGATGAAAATCCCTCCACAAAACGGCGATAATACCTAGCCAAACCGAGGAAAATACGGATCTCAGTAGCTAAGGATGGTCTGGGCAACTCTGTACCGCCTCCACCTTCTTCAGATCTACCTTGATCCCATCCGAAGACACCACATGGCCTAGGAATGCCACCGAATCAAGCCAAAAATCACACTTAGAAAACTTGGCATACAACTTCTTCTCCCGCAATGTCTGAAGCACGGTCCTCAAGTGCTGCTCATGGTCCTCCTGGGACCGAGAATATACCAGAATGTCATCAATGAACAAAATGACGAAAGTATCAAGGTAAGGCCGCAATATGATGTGCATCAGGTGCATGAAGGCTGTTGGGGCATTGGTCAGCCCAAATAACATAACAAGGAACTCATAGTGGCCATATCTGGTCCTGAAGGCAGTCTTCGGGATATCCGGCTCCCGAATCTTCAACTGATGATAACCTGAACGCAGATCAATCTTGGAGAACCCCCTAGCACCTTGTAACTGGTCAAATAGATCATCAATGCGATGCAATGGGTAAATGTTCTTCACTGTCACCTTATTCAGCTGCCAGTAGTCAATACACATACGCATCGAGCCATCCTTTTTCTTCAGAAATAACACCGGAGCACCCCAAGGTGATACACTGGGCCTGATGAATCCCTTTTCAAGAAACTCCTGTAGCTTCTCCTTCAAATCAGGAGGAGCCATGCGATAGGGAGGAATAGAAATGGGCCGAGTGCCCGGCAAAAAGTCAATGCCAAAATCAATGTCTATCGGGCGGCATACCCAGAAGATCAGCTGTAAATAAATCAGGATAGTCCCTGACAACTGGAACTGACTCAACTGTAGGGGTCTCATCACTAACATCTCTCACATAAGCCAAATACGCATCATACCTCTTTTCAACCATCCGCTGAGCCTTAAGAAAAGAAATGAATCGGCGAGGAGTATACTCTAAGGAACCTCTCCACTCTAACCTTGGTAATCCTGGCATAGCCAGCATCACGGTCTTGGCGTGACAATCAAGAATAGCATAGTAGGGAGACAGCCATTCCATACACAATATAACATCGAAATCTACCATACTGAGTAATAATAAATCAGTCCTGGTCTCAAAACCACTGATAAAAATCAAACACGACTGATGTATGCGGTCCACAACAAGAGAATCTCCTACCAGAGTAGAAACATAAACAGGGGAACTCAAAGAATCCCGAGATATCCCCAGATGTGAAGCAAAATAAGAAGACACATACGAATACATAGAGCCTAGGTCAAATAATACCGATGCATCCCTATGACAAACGGGAACAATGCATGTAATGACTGAATCTGAAGCAATGGCCTCGGATCGGACTGGAAGAGCATAGTACCTGGCCTGGCCTCCCGCTCTAGGGTGACCTCGACCTCCCCGACCTCCACCTCGAGCTGCCTGAGGTAGTGGGGTAGCAGCTGGGGCCGGAAGAATAGCTGGGGGACCTGGTGGAAGACGTGGAACCTCATAGGTCTGAGGTGGTGCACCCCTCCTCGCTCTAGGGCAATCTGTGATCATATGACGAGGGTCACCATACTCAAAACAACCCCTTGGAAGATGTACCAGCCGCTGCTGACTCTGAACTGGCCTGCTGGACTGGCCAGTGATAGAACCTCGAGAAGGAGGCACCTGAGATACTGGTGGTGCATAATAAGGCTCCTGAGGTCTAGGAGGAGCTGGAATACCACTGGTTGCTCTGAGAGCTGAATGAATGGGGTGAATCACGAAACCCCTACCATAGCGTGCTGCTGGTGCACGGGCTCCTGAAAAATGACCAGTCTCTCGAGACCTCTTGGCCTCTCTCTCCTCCCTGTCGCGGGCTAACATAGTCTCAATCCTTCGGCCAATACACGGCCTGCTGGTAAGTAATATCGGTCTCCAGCTCTCTGGCCATGCTGGTCAGAATACTGGGGTGGAGTCCCTCAATAAAGCGTCGAACCCTCTCTCTGATAGTGACAACCAAAGCTGGTGCATGGCGAGCCAAATCACTGTAACGGACTGCATACTGTGACACAGTCATGGTACCCTGGCGTAGCTGCTCAAACTCCGCATGCCAAGCATCCCTAAAGCTCTGAGGGACAAACTCAAGTAAGAACATCTTGGAGAACTGAGCCCAAGTAAGTGAAGCTGCCTCGTCCGGACTACTAAGCTCAAAAGCACGCCACCACTGATAAGCTACTCCTCTCAGCTGGAAAGAAGGGAAAGAAACCCCACTCGTCTCCACAATACCCATAGTGCAGAGAATGTAATAGCACCCCTCAAGAAATCCCAGCGCGTCATCTGAAGCTAGTCCGCTGAACTCGGGTGGGTGGTACTTCTTGTACCTCTCAAGTCGGAGCTGCTCTTCCTCAGGAACAGCTATCCTAGTCTCATGCTGAGCTGGAGCTGCTGGGGCCTACAAGTATACTCTGGAAACTGCCCAATATGAACCCTCTGCTCAGGAGTACGGGCTGCGGGAATCTGTGTCCCTCCCCCGGCCTGGGATGTAGCTGGAGCTATCAGGAGTAGTCCCGCCTGACAAAGTACTGAAGGCACTCAAGAACTAGGTCAATGGCTCCTGGAGGTTTGGAGTAACAGGGGGGACTTTCTGTGCCCCTCCATCTGTAGTTGTTGGAGGCTCCTCTGCCTCTGCTCTAGCCGGTGCTCGGGTTGGACCGCGTGCTCGTCCTCTGCCCCGGCCCCTGCCTCTGGTGGCTCTGACTGGGGGCTCAGGTGCTTGGTCATCAGTACGTACGGTACGGGTACGAACCATCTGCAAGCAAGAACAGAATAGAGTTTAAGAATTTGATGACAGTAACTAGCACGATAAGGAATTCCAAAGAATTTGATTGTTCTTAACAGTTACATAGCCTCTCGAAGATAGATACGGACGTCTCCGCACCGATCTACGAGACTCTAATAAATCGGCTTGTGACTTGTGACTCCTATGAACCTAGACACCTGATACCAACTTGTCACGACCCGAATTACCCTCTGAACGGTCTCGTGATGGCACCTAGTCTCTACGACTAGGTAAGCCTAAAATTTGTGGAAAATAAGTCAAAACAATAATAGAAACAGCAAATAAGAAGTAATACTATAAAATTTTAGCCGCTCGGCATTTACAGCTTTTACTTTCCCAAAACCCGGAACATCACAAAGTCACAAACTCTGAACTATTGTAGCTCTATACAAAGCAATAATAAAAATGTATCTATATCTATACTAGAGTAGGAAGGGGACTCATGAGATCCTGCGGATGCGGCAGAATTACCTCGCGGTCTCCTAAGCAGCTGCTAAGATGCGCTTAGCCACTAAACTGTGCACTGGTACCTGGATCTGCACATGGGAAAAACATGCGCAGGAAAGGGAGTGAGTACTCCACATTCGGTACTCCGTAAGTGCCAAGCCTAACCCTAGTCAAGTAGTGACAAGGTCAGGTTGAGGCTCTACAGTATTTTAAAACAAGTCAATTATAAATTTAAAATAGTGAAATATAGATAAGATGATAAACAGGATTAATGGAAACTGGAAGACTTAATAATAGAAAGAGAGTCCTTCGCTCAGCACAGCATATATCTCAACAGTAAATATGTAATGCAGTTCAAGGGGAAAGCTCTCGGATCTCAGTCCGTAGTCCCAATTTAAATATGCTATGCAGTACAGGGGGAAATCTCTTGGATCTCCGTTCGTAGTCCCAATATAAATATGCATTGCAGTACAGGTGGAAAGCTCCCGGATCTCGGTCCGTAGTCCCAATTTAATTATGCAATGCAGTACAGGGGGAAAGCTCCCGGATCTCGGTCTGTAGTCCCAATTTAAATATGCAATGCAGAATTATGTCGGATGTGGCTTAATTAAACAGTTCAGGAAAAACAACAGGCAAGAATAAAGTAAAACTACCTAAGCATGGTGTAACTAGTAGAAAATAAGAGGAAATCAAATAAGGACAGGTAGGCATGCTTATTCTTAAGCTAACTACTCAGTTAAGACAGAAAACAGTAATATAGGAATGAAAATGAATGATGCCATGGAAGGAAAAATGGAATTTTAGCAACAATGACCCGTGTACGCACTCATCACCTCACGTACACGGCGTCCACGTAAAAAAATCAGTATAAAAATGCCTAAAGGGAATTCCCCAACACAGAGTTAGGCAATCCACTTACCTTGACTGCGCTAATCAACTAAAAACCACGCCCTTGCCACGAGTATCCAACTCTGGGTGGCCCAAATCTAGTCAATTCGATTGCATAGTGTAAATATCATTTCAAGGAAACAAAATAACTAATAAGCTCGAAGCTAATACGCGAATTTAGGAAATTTTCCCAAAAAGTCCCCCGGGCCCACGTCTCGGAATCGGGTAAAAATTATATTTCCCGAACACCCATTCGCTCATGAACCCACTCGAACAAGAATCAACAAAATCTTACGTCTAAATCTCCCTAAATCCTCAAATTTCTACTTGGGGAAGTTCATCCCAATTTCATGGTTTTTCATCCAATTTCATTGATTAGATTGAGGAAATTGATAGAGATTATTGATATACAAATGGATTAAGGTTAGAAAACGTTACCTATGATTCTCCTCTTCAAATTCCACTGAAAATCACCAATTCCCGAGCTCTCAATCGATTTTGGAGTTATGAATTTCAAACCCTCGGATTTTGGTATAACCAGCCCAGGGAATTCGCACCTGTGACATTGGGATCACACCTGCGGTGCCGCACTTGCGGAAACACAATCGCAGGTGCGGAAACTCATTAAAAGGCCTGGGGTCGCACCTGCGGTGGTTGGGTCGCATGTGTAGCTCCGCACCTGCAGATATTCTTCCGCGCCTGCGAGTCTGGCCAGCCTAAACTACATCCGCACCTGCGTGCACCCCCTTCGCACCTGCGGAAAAACCATCGCAAGTGCGAGACACCAGAACCAGAAATGGTTCAGCTGCTCTTAAAGTTCCAAATTCACCCGTTGGGCATCCGAAACAATCCCGAGGCTCTCGGGACCTCAACCAAACCTACCAACTGAGCCTAATACCTTGTTCAAACTTGGTCGAGCCTTAAAAACACATCTCATAACATCAAAATCATCAATTATGCATAGATTCAAGCCTAAGAACTTATGAAATTTCTAGAATCCACATCCAATGCCGAAACACGTCAAAACTCATCCGAATGACCTCAAATTTTGCACACAAGTCAGAAATGGCATTACGGACCTGCTTTAGCTTTCAGAATTTCATTCCGAGTCTGATATCAAAATTTGACCTATCGGCCAAAATCGCTGACATTCTAACTTTCGCCAATTCAAGCCTAAATCTACAACCGACCTCGAAAACACATTTCGAACACGCTCCTAACCTCGAAATCACCCAACAAAGCTAACTGAGTTGACGGAATTCCATTCCAGATCCGTCTTCACACAGCGTCTAGCTACGTCCTGATTTCAAAGGCTAAAATCCACATTTGAGGACTATGTGTTCAAAGTCACTCCGAATTTCATCACTCAACGCTCCGACAAGTTCCAATAACATAAAAAAACATGGGAGAAGCGATTATTAGGAGGTCGGGGTGCTAACTCTCGAAACGACCGGGTCGTTACAATGCGGTTGAAGCAGGAAGATGTCTCTTAATCCAATCAAAGTCATGCGTTGATGTTCACGAGAGAACTGGTTGTAAATCTTTGGGATCATGGAAAGTGGAAACAATATAGCGGATATGAAACTCCAGAAGAGCAACTAGGACATGACTATGGAGATTATGAAGAGACTCTGTGTGAATTGTTTCAATAGAGAATAACTTGTAAATGAAAAATAAACTTTTGTTCTATCCACATTAATTCGTTTTTTAGTTGCCTTTGGTTGTATCAAATAAGTTTTTCTCTTTTATCATGAACTTATGTATATTTTTTTGGAAATTCAGCATGCAAAACTTCTGCTTTTTAGGTTAAAATTTTGGTTAAAACTCATAACAAAAGTGTTGACTGTAGGACAAAAACTCCATTATCATATTTAGCATATTAGCATGAAGTTTAATGCAGGACAAAACTTAAGCATGAACTAAATTTAACTTCACCATGCAGGAGAAAATTTCATAGTGCAGGAGGAAAACGCCAGCATATTTGTCCTGAAATTTTTACAAATGAACTAAACAACTTCAACATCTTCTACTGAAGTTTTCAGAAAAAGCTCATGACAAAACTATTGAATCCAGGACAAAACTTTCAGCATTTTTAGTGTTGAAGTATTAGCAAATGAACTAAAAAACTTCAGATTTCCCCAATTTCTAGCATAGCATTGGGCTCACACTCTCAACCAACCTCATCCAGAAATAACAACACGAAATTGGTAAATTTCAAACAGTTTGTGCACGGAAAATAGGAATTTATTTCAAGCCCTAGGTTTTGAGAAGAAGAAGAAGAAGAAGAAGAAGAAGAAGAAGAAGAAGAAGAAGAAGAAGAAGAAGAAGAAGAAGAAGAAGAAGAAGAAGAAGAAGAAGAAGATGATGATGATGATGATGATGTTATAGACATATAGAGCACAAAGATTGAACTTTCTTACCTTGATTCTTGCAATTAGGAGTGAAAATGGTGGAATTTTGTAGTTGGGAGAGTGAGGAAGAGGAGGGTCGAGTGCCTCTTGAATAGCCCCAAATTTTCTAACTTTTGTTCAAAGTAAAAAACATTTACCCAGTTAAAACCCCTCTGATGTCGCATTTGCGACACCCCCTTCGCAATTGCGAACTCCTAGATTTTCTTCAGTGGTCACAAATGCGACCTTTTCCTCGATTTTGCGATGGCCCAGTCTTCGCAAATGCGAACTCTAATTCCGAAATTTTCAACAACTACTGGTTTTTGCTCTCCGGTCACTCCGACCTGCTCAAAACAACTCCGAAAATTCTAAAACTTGGCAGATTGGTTAAAAACAATATAATGAGCTATAAAGAAAATTTCAAGAATGACTAAATATTTTGAAAAATAATGGGTTGCCTCCACCCAAGCGTCGCATTTAACGTCGTGGCATGATGCAAATCAAATTTACCACTTTTCTGGCCAGTTGGACGATATGTATTGGGCACCTAACTGGGAATCAAGCTTGTGAACACGAGCGGTGGGGGTGGTAAGTTGATGATCAAGCTAAACCTTAAATTCTTCATTTTGCATTCTTAGCTTTCTTGTGAGGAACGTCATTTTGCCTTGTTGTTCTTTTCAGATTGTAAATTGTATGGCCTTGCCTTTCCTCCTCGCAATCCCTCCTCGACTCGTGTAGTTCAATTTCCATATCACCACGCAAGTCCAATATTGAAAAATGCTTGGAATGTGACATCAACCCTCGAAATTGCAATTCTTCCCGGATTTTGTCATCCTCTATTTCCCCCGGACTAGAGTCAGTCTCAACCATAACTTTTAATTACACCGGTTGACTCTAATTCCTCAATTATATTGGCATCACTAATACTTATGGAGTCGGTTGGCGGATGTTCAATTCTGGATTCCTCAAAGTAAATCTCACTTTCTCCCTCGGAGTGGACTCTTCTTGACCTTATCCCACACTTTCAAATTGATAGGCATAATGAGCCTCAATCGATGATTTCTAAATGACTACCCAATATTTTTCAATAGTTGGGTAGCATTCCCTATGTATGATTTTTCCAAGTATAAAGGAGTTACCCTTCAGTCCGAGTGAAGTGGAGAGTTCAGCCTGTTGAGGCAACTGCTTGGGAGTCCGAGTCGGACATGCTTAGTAGATACCCCCACTTGTTTGCCAGTCTAGGTAATTTTCTATGTCCGTTCGAGGACGAACTTTTGTTTTAGAGGTGGAGATTGTGATGGCCTAAAGGTTCATCTTATGAATTAAGACACTATTTCAGGCTCGTTAGTCTTAAATAGATAAATTTTAATTACCTCGATTTGTGTGTGTAGTCCAGGGGTGAAACCAGAAAGCTTTTATGTGAAAGCATGAGAAATAATAGTCTTGAGAATTTAAAATTTTGGTTTTAGTTGACTTTGGTCAACATTTTGAGCAACCAGACCCGAATCTGTGTTCCAACGGTCTCCGGAGGTCCGCAAAAAAATATGGGACTTGGGCGTATGCCCGAAATTAAATTCTGAGGTCCCTAGCTCTAGAAAATAATTTTTGAAAATAATTGTTGTGCTGGTTTTTAAAGAAAATAAAGAAATGAATTAATATTTGAACTTGTTGGTATCGGTCCCGTATTTTGGTTCCGGAGCTCGGTACAGGTTTGTTATGATATTTAAGTCCTATCTGTGAAATTTGGTGAGAATCAGAATTGATTTGACGTGGTTCGGACGTCCGGATGAGAAAATAGTGAAATTGAAGTGTTCTTGAGAAAATCATGAGTTGAGGTTAAATTCATAGTTTTTGATGTTATTTTGTGATTTTATCCCACGAGCAAGTCTGTATGATGTTTTTCAGACTTGCATGCATGTTTGGTTTGGAGCCCCGAGGGCTCGGGTGAGTCTTGGATAGGCTACGGAGCGATTTAGACTTACAAATCTCAGTTGTGCATCTGGTGTCTGTCACCAGGCCTCTAATCTCGCAATTGCGAGATCAAGCTTCGCAATTGCTAAGTTGGCAGGTCTGGTAAATGCGAGGATTTTGATCGCAAATACGAACCAGTCCTGGGAAGACCATCCTCGCAAATGCGACATTTTGGTCGCAAATGCGAAGGCGGCAGGAATTTTAAAGGGTTCGCAATTGCGAAGCCCTGATCGCAATTGCGATAACTGCAGCCAATTAAGTAAGATTTTAGACGGGATTTTCACCCATTTTTCAATTTTCTCAAACCGTAAACCTCCATAGGCGATTTTCCAAAGACCCAAACTTCTCCAAATCATTGGTAAGTGATATCTAACTAATTCTTTTTAATCCTTAATAACGTTTTACAAGATTTCATCATAGAATCTAGAGTTTTCATGGTAAAAATTGGGATTTTTGGGTAGAACTTAGGTATTTCAAAAGTTGGGAATGTGGACCTCGAATTGAGGTCGGATTCCAAAACCAATTGTATATCCGGGCTCGGAGAGAATGGGTGAACGAGTTTTGGTCCGAACCTCGAGTTTAGACCAAGCGGGACCGGGGTCGATTTTCGTCTTTTGATAGGAAAATATAGGAAACCCGTGATTTTTCATTAAAGTTAATGCCTTTAGCAATAATTAATGATATTGAACCAATTGTGATTATCTTCGAGCGGGTTAGAGGCAAATTCTGAAGGAAAAGTTGTGCTTGAGCAGTGAATTGCTTGTGAGATCGAGGTAAGTGTTTGGCTTAACCGTGACTTGAGGGAATAGGAATCCCCAACTTAAATTTTATGTGAAATTGAATGTGTGTGGTGTATAGGTGAGATGACGAGTATCTATGCACTACCAAATTATCTGTTTAACGTGATACCTTCCCCGATTTCAATTCATTACATTCCTGTTTTGATTGTTTCATGACGTTGATGCCTCCATGTCTACTTGTTTTCGTCCACTTGTTGTTAAGTATTGTTTCAAGTATTTTGGAAGTGTTAGTTGTTCCTTTGGCTTAATTGTGGTAACATAAAAGGTTGAGCTGGTTGACAGTGTTGTACGATACATTTCGGTTGGTTTCATTGTGAGAGGATAATTGATTAAGTTTATGAATAGCACATCTTTCTGTTTACAATTGTTGAGACATAAATATTGTGAAAGTAATTTGACCTAAATTGTGAAATCTCTTTTTATAAATAAAGAGATGTGATTGTCTGGTGGGAGCGGGTTACACGCCGCAACAAGGAGTGATAAGGGTGGACAGGTGGGATGGG
>ML311218.1:44735-64061 GCA_005239505.1 Nicotiana paniculata
TATATATATATATATATATATGGAGGAGTAATAAGGGTGGATAGGTGGGAGCGGGTTGCGTGCCGCAACAAGGAGCAATAAGGGAGGATATTCATGTTTTACTGATTATATGATAAAGACTGGAAAACTCACTGTTTTATTTGATTGTTCCCATACTCTGTTTTTACCGTTATTTAATTTGGAAATTTGGAAACTTATGTTAGAATTGGTTATAGTTGAGTTTATTGTGGTCATTTCATATTCTGCACTTATGTTTTTAAATTGAAACTTGGAAACTTACGTGAGAATTGGTTATAGTTGAGATCTGAAAAGGGTGACTGAGTTATTTTATTAATTGCTACAGATTATTGTTTGTTTAGTTTAGAATTTTCTTCTTGCTTTTTTATACATTGTTCATAGGTTATATTATAAATTCCCCGACGTAGCCTCGTCACTACTTCGTCGAGGTTAGGCTCGACACTTACCAGTACATGGCGTCAGTTGTACTGATACTGCACTTTGCATTTTTTGTGCAGATCCAGGTACTAGCCAGAGTTAGGTGAAAGTAGTAGCTGGTATTATTCGCACGGAGACACGAGGTAGATCTACTAGCGTCCGCAGATTCCGAGAGTCTTCCCTCTATTATTTAGATTGTTGTTTTATTTCAATCAAAATAAAGATATATTTCTTTCAGCCAAATACTTGTAGTATTCTTTAGTAGTTCGTGAATTGTGACACCAGACCCTAGGTAGTTATATAATTAGTAATAGTTTGTGGTTTGTTTTATTATTCCGAATATTATTCCTGATTGCATTTATTGGAAAGTATTAGATTTCCTTCTTATTTTAGATTGTTCTATTGTATTTAAGTAAAATTTTAAAGGCAAAAGGTTAGTTAAGTTATAATATTGACTTGCCTAGCAAGTATAGTGTTAGGCGCCATCACGATCCCGAGGGTTAGAAATTTGGGTCGTGACAGTCTGACCATATAGTAAATGAACCGAAAAGTTACTTTTGCATTTACAAATAATACATGCAAACTGTGGACTTAGTAGGCTGAAGTTACATTTCTTTTGCATTTACCGCCTATTTGTTTTACCACCTACTTATCTTGTTACATTCAATTTCTCTGAACGTAAAACAGTAAACAGACCTGAAAAGTTACTTTTACATTTATAGATATTAAATTGATTAGGTGCAGTCTTTGGCTATATTAACAATCTCTTCACTTGAAAATTTCATAGTCATCCATAAACGTCTATCATTTCTTTACATTCATATTCAAAGGAAAACAAGAAAATGTTGACAAAGACATGCTTATTGGGTGTAGCTGGGAATTCGTGGGAAGCAAAGATAATGAATGAAAAGTCCAAATACTTCATATGTGAAGGATAGGGGCCACAGTTTGTGGTGCATCACAAACTCGAGCTCTGGGACATTTTTCTCTTTTTACTCATTGATAAATCTAACTTTCATGTACTGCCCTACACCCAAAAATGTCGTATAAACTTTCGTGAACCATAGTAAAAAGAGAAAAATGTCCCGAAGCTCGAGTTTGTGATGCACCACAAACTGTGGCCAGTCTCCCTCACATATGAAGTATTTGAACTTTTTCTTCATTATCTTTGCTTCTCACGAATTCCCAGCTACACACCGGTAAGCATGTCTTTGCCAACATTTTCTTGTTTTCTCTTATGAAAGAAGACGGCAGTTCCTAAAAAAATCATATTAGCAAAGTTCAGTTGGAAGAGAATTTTAGAGTTCAATAACCAAAGACATGCGTTGACATTCAGGAGAGTATTAGCTGCAAATATTTGGGCTCATGGAAAGTGAAAAAAAGATAGCAGTTATGAAACTCCAGAAGAGCAACTAGGAAATGATTATGGAGAATATGAAGAGACTCTGTGTGAATTTTTTCAATAGAGAATAACTTGTAAATGAAAAAAAAAATTCAAGGATGTAAGTGAAAACAAAATTGGATTTGGTGAATATATAATAATTTGTGTGAATTATGTGATGTCTGTCTTTTAAATTTTTGTTCTATTCGCATTAATTAGTTTTTATTTGCCTTGGGTTGTATCAAATACGTTTTTCTCTTTTATCATGAATTTAAATATATTTTTGTTGAAATTCAGCATGCTAAACTTCAGCATGAACTAAATAACTTCTGCTTTTTAGGTTGAAGTTTTAGTTAAAACTCATAACAAAAGTGCCGACTGTAGGATAGAAGCTTCATTAGCATATTAGCATGAAGTTTAATGCAGGACAAAACTTAAGCATGAACTAAATTTAACTTCAGCATGCAGGAGAAAATTTTATAGTGCAGGAGGGAAATTTCAGCAGGTTTGTCCTGAAGTTTTTACAAATGAACTAAAAACATCTGCTGAAGTTTCGGAAAAAACTCATGAGAAAACTGTTGAATCCAGGAAAAAAATTTAGCATATATTTAATGCTGAAGTATTAGCAAATTAACTAAAAAACGTCAGCTTGTTTATACTGCAAGACAAATACTTCAGCGTTTTGGTGTGAAGGTTTCACAAATTATGTAAAAACACAGCTTGTTTAGTATCATCTTTTAGCAGATGAACTAAATTTAACATTAGCATGCATTAAATAAATTTACTAGGAAATTACATAGTGCAAGAGGAAAACTTCAACAGTTTTGTCCTGAAGTTTTTACAAATGAACTAAACAACTTCAGCATCGTCTGCTGAAATTTTTGAAAAAATCTTTATGACAAAATTATTGAATCCAGGACAAAACTTCAGCTTATTTAGTGCTGAAGTTTTTACAAATAAACTAAACAACTTCAGCATCTTCTGCTGAAGTTTTTGAAAAAGCTTTATGACAAAACTATTGAATCCACAGCAAAACTTCAGCATATTTAGTGCTGAAGTATTAGCAAATGAACTAAAAACCTTTAGCATCTTCTGCTGAAATTTTTGAAAAAGCTCATGACAAAACTTCAACATGTTTAGATATTTTTTTAAATTGATACTTATCTTTTTTGCATTTACTAGCTACTTTTTATCTTTTATCACGTACTTCATCTTACATTTAAATTTCTCTGACCATATAGTAAATGACCCGAAAAGTTAATTTTGCATTGTGATGATCCAAAAGATCATCCCTTGTTATAAAAGTCAAAACTGTGTTACGAGGCCTTGAAACCTCCTTTTGTCTCACCTCGTGTTGCATGCGTAGTCTGGGCATGTATCCGGAAAGCTTTTATATGAAAAACTGAGAAAAATGCTAAGTTTGCCTTTTAAATTGAATTTAAGTTGACTTCGCTCAACATTTTGGGTAAATAGACCTGGACCCGTGATTCGACGGTACCGGAGGGTCCGTAGGAAAATATGGGACTTGGGCGTATGCCCGAAATCGAATTCTGAGGTCCCAAGCCCGAGAAATAAATTTTTGAAAGAAATTGTTTAACTGAAATTTATAAGAGTTTTTGGAAGTTTGGCTATATTTGAAATTGATGGTATCGGGTCCGTATTTTGATTCCGGAGCCCGGTACATGTTTAATATGATAATTGAGTTGTGCCTGTAAAATTAGGTAAGGAACGGAGGTCATATGACGTGATTCGGATCTGTTGTTGTAAAATTTGAAAGTTTAAAAGTTCTTGAGATTTATCTTTGATTTCTATGCTAAATTTGTTGTTTAAGATGTTATTTTGGCTATTTGATCGCGCGATTAAGTCCGTATAATGTTCTTAGGGTTGTGTGCATATTTGGTTTAAAGCCCCAAGAGTTCGGGTGAGTTTCGGGTAGGCTTCGGGGTGTTTAGAATTGGGAAATCTCTGCTGGTGCACCAGTTCTTGTGTGCCCGCACCTGCGAGCCCTTTTCCGCAGGTGCGAGCGGAAGCCCACAGGTGCGACCCTTTCCGCAGGTGCGGTATTTGGCTTCGCAGGTGCTCATCCGCAGATGCGGACGGCTTCTCGCAGGTGCGTCCCCAGTGGGCCTATTCATTTCTGTAGGTGCGACTAGTTTTCCGCACCTGTGAGAGCGCAGGTGCGACCCAAGCACCGTAGGTGCAAGGGTCGGGCAGTGAAGTTTTTTAAAAACAAAGCTCCAGCTTCTTCCCAAATCATAGGTAAATGTCCATTAACTAATTTTTTTCAACTTTCTAATGTTTTTCATCAACTTTCATAAAAAATTCTAGGGTTTTAATGGTAGAAAATTGGGGATTTGGGTAGAGTTAAGTTTTTTTGTATAATTGGAATTTAGACCTCATTTTGGGGTCGGAGTCCGAAACTAATACATATCCGGGCTCATGGGCGAATGGGTGATCGGGTTTTGGTCCGAACCTCGTGTTTTGACCAAGCGGGCCCGGGGTCGATTTTTGACTTTTTGGGAAGAATGATAGAAAACTCATAATTAAGCATTGGGGTTGAATTATTTAGCACTTATTGATATTATTAAGCTAATTATGTTTAGATACAATTGAATCGGAGGCGAAATCTAAAGGGAAAGCGGTAATTGAGGATTAAGTTTTGTCGTGGAATTCGAGGTAAGTGTTTGGCTTAACCTTAGCTTGAGGGAATAGGTATTATGTCTTATTTTCTACGTATTGGTATAATGTGCAACGTATAGGTGGTGACGAGTATCTATACGTTGGTGCCAAGCATGCCGTGAATTGAATACTGTGATTTATGTGATTTTTCATTAAGTATTACTTGAGTTTGATTTGACAATTATCTATATTGTTGGTGTTTTCGTTGGTATTGATCATTGTGGAGTATTGGTTCAAGTTGAGAATTACTACGTGAAATTGAGTAACTAGGTGAGATTGGTTACAACTGTTTTTCCCTTGCCGGGATGATATTGATTCTATTGTTGACTCCCTTGCCGGGACGTTGTGGCTTATTTATTATTGTGGTTTGTATTGTTGATTTCCTTGCCGGATTGTTGTTATTTATTTGTTTGGTTGAGGAAGAGTGTAAAGCACGAAGGGTGATGCCGTGTATGATATTGTGAGAGAGGGTAAAAGCACAAAGGGTAATGTCGTGCCAGATTATGATATTAAAAGCACGAAGGGTGATGCCATGTCGTATTATGATATTACAAGCACGAAGGGTGATGCCATGCAGTTTCTATTGATTTATTGTGAGGATGAGAGTAAAAGCACGAAGGGTGATGCCGTGCACTTGTTTTGTGTTGTTACTTCCGTTGTTTAAATTGATATCTAATTTGTTGCTTTACTTCGTTATTTCCATCATTTGATATTTCCTCCCCTCGGCATGTTCCTCTTTCTTTGTATTTAGTTGCTTATTTCTTGTTGTTATTATCTTCTTCGTATATGATTAAACTGCACAGATTTAGTTGGTTGTCGTGTCCTAGCCTCGTCACTACTTCGCGGAGGTTAGGCTCGACACTTACTCAGTACATGGGGTCGGTTGTACTGATGCTACACTCTGCACTTTTGTGCAGATCCCGGTACAGGACCCTATGAACCTTAGAGTGAGGAGGCTGCCTTCAGTTCATTTGGAGATTCCGAGGTAGTCCTGCAGGCATCCGCATGCCTTGGCGTCCCCTCCTACTTTATTTCCACTTTGTTCTTGTTTATTCTAAGACAAATGTATTTATTTTGTTTAGACCTTTATAGGTAGTATTCATAGACATTCCATGAAGTTGTGACACCAAATTCTGGGTTTAGTATTATGACTTTCATAATGGCTTTTAATTAAGTTGTTAGACCCTATTTTCTCTCGCATCTTTATTTCTGCTGATTTGTACATCACCTGTTATCTGTTAAAAATAAATAATAAGGTAAATAAACAATTATGTTGGCTTGCCTAGCGGGTTCAATGTTAGGTGCCATCACGGTCCCGACGGTGGAAAATTGGGGTCGTGACATGCATTTACATTGATTATGTGAAAACTTTTCAGGCTGAGTTACATTTCTTTTTGCATTCACCACCTACTTTTTTTACCACCTACTTATTTTGCTACATTCATTTTCTCTGAACGTAAACAGTAAACAGTCCTGAAAAGTTACTTTTACATTTATAGATATTGCGCCCCTTTTTCTCGCGAAATTGGGTTTCGACATTGACAAATCTTTTAATAGGGAAGGAATGGTTATTAAAAGAGAGTCTCCACCTAACAGATTAAGGTGCTTTAGGGCGCCTATTGCAAATGACTCACATTTACTAGTTGTGTCACCAAAGATCGGGTAAGGGCTCAAATTACCTCGATGAGAAGGTGTTAGGCACTCCTCGAGGTCCACAACAGTGGGTCCCGGCTGAACTCAAATCATGTGAATTAGTCTAATAGAGAAGAGAGGGAATTATTTTAATAGGAATGGGGGGGCCAAGTTTTTTAGCCTAAAGGATCACCCCATGCAACATAAATAATACTTTGTAACTCCCCCAAGATGGGGGTGTTATTCATATTATTCAGCGGGCACAGACTATCATCTCATGCTACCCGATTACTATCTTTGATTTGTTTACCTAAAGCGCTCTAATCAATTCTAAATCGTACCCTATGCGTGCACTACCCGCCTTACCTATGGCCCAGGAAGCATTTGGACCTCTATTTTGGATAGTTCTAGACTCAACTTAGTGTAACGACCCGGTCGGTCGTTATGTAGAACTTGCATTATAATTACTGTTATTGCCTTGTCATAGGTTGGTTATACTATTTATGATGTGTTAGTGTTGGTAGGCTCGGAATCGGAATGGTTGTAGTGAGAATTTAGTCACTTAGTCTTTAAGAATAGTCTTTAAGTGGGAGAAGTCAACTGAGAGTTGACTTATTGGTAAAAAACCTCGGAATTTGTATTTTATGGCTTGGATAGCTTCTTTAGGTGATTTGGGACTTGGGAGTGTGTTCGGAATAATTTTGTGATGTCCGGTGTAGAATTAGGCTTGAATTGGCGAAAGTTAGTTTTTGGTAATTTTCGATCGGCAGTGGAAAATAGGCTATCAGGGTCAGAATGGAATTCCGAAAGTTGGAACAGATTCGTAATGTCATTTTGGATATGTCTGCAAAATTTCAGGTCAATCGGATGTGTTTTGGATAGTTTCGGCATCGTTGGTGGATTTTAGAAATTTCAAAGTTCTTAGGCTTGAATCCGATGTGATTTTGGTGTTTTGATGTTATTTTTGGTGTTCCGAGAGTGAAAATAAGTTTGAATGATCATTTATGATGTGTTGGTAAATTTGGTTGGGGTACCGATGGGCTCGGGATTGATTTCGGGGGTTAACAGGCACTTTTGGACTTAGAAAAAAAATAGTTGTTTTACTAGTGTGTTGCAGGTGTGAAATTCTTCTATGAGATCGCGGGGTGATGTATGCGATCACACACGTTAGTTGGTGAGGCCCAGAAAATTACTCTATGCGACCGCAGGTACAAGGTCGCGATCGCAGAGAGAGGGGTGAGGAAGCCAGTGCGGTCGCGTTTGGCTAGGTGCGATCGCATAAGGTCTTGGCGCGTGGGAAGGGGTTGACCGATTTTTCTGTGCGAGCGTGGGTGTAGCTACGCGATAAAGTAGGGTAGGACTTGGCAGTGCTTCGCGAACGCACTCCTGGATCCGCGATCGCACAGTGTCCGGACCTGGGAAGTATAAATTAAAACCCTCCGCGACCATAACCCACTTTTCCACCATTTTTGAATGGGAAGAAGCTATTGAGGTGATTTTTAAGAGAGGAAATCATTGTTCTTCATTGAGGTAAGGATTTTGGACACTAAAACTCGATTATATGTGATTAAGGATCAAATTATCATCGTTTAATTTATGAAAATCAGTAGAAAAAGATGGAATTAGGGCTTGAGATTATGAGACCTTTAGGGGATGATTTGAGGGGTCAAACGAACTCTGATTTTAGATCTCTTTATATGTATGGACTCGTGAGATGATGAAGAACACTTTGGGATAAAATTTATCGAGTTCCGAGATGCGGGACCGAGGGTCGGGTTTTGGCTAATTTCGGGTTTTGTGCTAAAATTGGTATTTTTCAATTGGAATTCATTCCCTTAGCACAATTTGATGAGAAAGATCTGATCTTTATAGATTTGGAGCACTCGGAAGTTGATTCGAGAGGCAAGCGGGTAGCAGAGTAGCTTTTCGGGCTAGTTTGAGGTAAGTAATGTCTTTAAATCCTGTCCTGAGGGTATGAAACCCCGGACTTTACATCCTTTCACGAATTTGGAGTGACGCACACACTGGATGACAAGTGTGGGGCGTGCACGAATTGGAAATTTGGAAAATGTATCTTGTTAGGCAACAATTGAGTTGCGAAACCGCTTTTAAAGCATATAGTTATTAGTATTACTAAGTTTTGTTATACTTGGGTTGTAAGCCATGTTTGGGTCCTAGTGCATTATAATTACTATTATTGCCTTGTCATAGGTTGGTTATACTTTTATGATGTGTTAGTGTTGGTGGGCTCGGAATTGGAATGGTTGTAGTGAGAATTTAATCACTTAGTCTTTAAGAATAGCCTTAAAGTGGGAGAAGTCAACTGAGAGTTGACTTATTGTTAAAAGACCTCGAAATGAGGATTTTATGGCTCGGATAGCTTCGTTAGGTGATTTGGGACTTAGGAGTGTATTCAGAATAATTTTGTGATGTCCGGTGTAGAATTAGGCTTGAATTGGCGAACGTTAGTTTTTGGTGATTTTTGGTCGGCAGTGGAAAATAGGCTATCGAGGTCGGAATGGAATTCCGGAAGTTGGAACAGATTCGTAATGTCATTTTGGATATGTCTGCAAAATTTCAGGTCAATCGGATGTGTTTTGGATAGTTTCGGCATCATTGGTGGATTTTAGAAATTTCAAAGTTCTTAGGCTTGAATCCGACGTGATTTTGGTGTTTTGATGTTATTTTTGGTGTTCCGAGAGTGAAACTAAGTTTTAATGATCATTTATGATGTGTTGGTAAATTTGGTTTGGTATAAAATTTGTCGAGTTCTGAGACGCGGGCCGAGGGTCGGGTTTTGGCTAATTTCGGGTTTTGTGCTAAAATTGGTATTTGTCAATTGGAATTCATTCCCTTAGCATAATTTGATGAGAAATATTTGATCTTTATAGATTTGGAGCACTCGGAAGTTTATTCGAGAGGCAAGCGGGTTGCAAAGTAGCTTTTCGGGCTAGTTTGAGGTAAGTAATGTCTTTAAATCATGTCCTGAGGGTATGAAACCCCGGACTTTACATCCTTTCACAAATTTGGAGTGACGCACACACTGGATGACGAGTGTGGGGCATTCACGAATTGGAAATTTGGAAAATGTATCTTTTTAGGAAACTATTGAGTTGCGAAACCGCTTTTAAAGAATATGGTTATTAGTATTACTAAGTTTTGTTATACTTGGGCTGTAAGCCATGTTTGGGGACTAGTGCCGATCTGTTTTAACCCCTTGAGGGATATTTTACTGATATTCCTCACTTTGAAACTATGATTTTACACTCAGTCTTTCTTGTGAAATTGTTGACACTCTTATTTGATAATATTACTATTTCTTGAAATGAGATACTATTTTGGGTCGAGAACACCGTTTTATTTATGGCACGAATGGCATGCTTAGAGTGTCTGACTGAGTGAGGTCGAGGGCCAATATTGTGAGGATGTTATGATATGAGAGAGTCCGAGTGACTGAGAGTGATTGATGCCATCATTTGGCTTGTTTATAGCGCTTGGGTTGTAGGAGCCCCTCCGGAGTCTGTACACACCCTCAGTGAGCGCAGGTACCTACTGAGTGCGAGTGCCGAGTGATGAGTGATTGGGAGGCATGAGTGATAGTGAGTTTTCCCGCGGGGATGATACTGAGTGACGGTGAGGTGCTGAGGGAAATTGTTACGAGTGATGATTATGGCTCGAGGGGAAGTTTTATGATGATATTTTACTGAGTTTTGATTATGATTCACTTCATTTTTTCAAACTGATATTACTGAGATTTTTACAAAGTATATTGAAAATATACTTGTTTCAAAAGGATTTTATGGAAACTAGTTTTCGAACTTATGTATATTGTATTGAGACTTGATGTTTTACTATTTTGTGGATTGGTGTTTTTGTGATGTGTGTTCATATACTTCAGACTGTGATTTATTTTCATTACTACTGAGTTGGCGTACTCATCATTACTCCATGCACCCCTGTGTGCAGATCCAAGTACTGGTTCGGAGCAGTAGTCGTCTGATCTCGTTGTCATTAGCGTTTGGGATTTCGAGGTAGCTGTCCAGCGTCCGCAGCTTCTCCACTTCCCTTCTTCATTTAGTACTTAGTATTTGATTCATAGACATTATTATGACATTTGTAGAGTTAGTTTATTTCTTAGATGCTCGTGATCGGTTGACTCCAGCCTTGGGGGATTGTTTAGACTGTTAGATTATTATTGCGGCATAAAGACTTAAAGAAATTATTTTATACTCTGTTTGCTGATTATTATTAATTTTTGAAATATTATAATAGATCAAATGTGTAGTTACGTGATGGTTGGCTAGCCTAATTTCACGATAGGCGCCATCACGACCTGTTAGGAGTTAGGGTCGTGACACTTAGGTTGCTCAAAATGGTAAAACTAGGCGACATACAAAAAACAAGTTGGAATTTCATATGAAAGCAAGTAGGGGGCTCAGATTAGCCTCCACACATTAGGCAGCAAATGCAGGCAAATAGATTAGGCGTATTGACAGTTTCAAAATTTAAGGTTATTAGGTCCTATAGACATGCTCTCCATGTGATTCTGGATTTTAATCATTCTGGCAATTATGTAAAGCAATTCCTAAGTGACTGCGTAGTTGCCTACTGATTATAAGTAGAACTTTCAAACCTATAGACATGTTATCTAGGCGATTTATTCAGCAGTTGACAGTGATAACAACGAAGGATAGTCAGAATTACTCAGTTGTTCCTATAGGTATGCTTTTTGTGTCATTTAGCAAGACACTATATGAAGTTCCAGTTTTAGTATTTAGCACAGATGGTAATTATACCCTATAGACATGAGTTCTACCTTTGATGATTGAAACTACTATTAGTTCTTATAGACACGCATACTAACTGAGCAAGTGTGGCAGTCGACTAAACCTACAAGCATGATTTCTAAAGAGGCAGATTTGAATATGCCGCAATGTAAGGGGAATTTTAGTTATTTTATTTCCTATAGGCATGGTGTCTAATCATGTAAAGCAAAGTAGGCAGGATATTCATAGAACTAATTTGAGCCAAAGCAAATCCCTATAGGCAGGTTATCTACATAGCATATTTGAACCAAACTAAACCCCTATAGGCAGGTTATCTAACACGCAATAGCAAATAGAGTAAACATCTAGGCAAGTTTTCTAACATACAATAGCAGAATGTTTTTGAATATAGTAAAGCCTATAGGCAGGTTATCTAACATATAATAGCAAACAGAGTAAACATCTATGCAAGTTTTCTAACATACAATAGCAGAATGTTTTTGAATAAAGTAAAGCCTATAGGCAGGTTATCTAACATACAATAGCATAAAGTAAACACCTATAGGCATGTTATCTACCCATTTCATGCAAAATATAAAAAATAAGCCCATTTTCCCAATTTATTATTGCCCCAATTGTTATTACAAATAACTATTACAGACTAGAATCGAATGAATGAATTACAAAGTATATAACTATAGAAAGCCTGCAGCAGACCCAAATACTCCTGGACAAGACAGGCCTTCAACTCACAATAACTCCAAAAAGTCCATGTTCATTTATACATAGTGACCAGTAGTGAATGATTCACCTCTATCTCAAGGATAAGCATACCAAGCCCAAATCTCTAGTGTGTCAGAGTTCCCAAGGGCTTCAAGAACCCCGGGAAGTGCTCACACTAGAGAAGAATGATCAAAACAGTTCAAGGAAAAGTATGGACCAAATCCTGGTGTGTCAGGGTTCACGATGGTCTCATATGAACCCTGAGCAGTGCTCACACCAGGAAGGTCAGGGGACAGTACTTAATTGTTTTGGCTTTCAGCCGGAAAAGAGTGAGAATTCAAAAGAGAATGATAGGATTAGAGAGTGCATTTAGGGACAAAATCACACACAGAACAAACACATTTGAAACTAAGCAGACTTGATAAAATTTTGAAAGTTTAACAAAATCATATGCTAATAAGGACCAGTTCATGCCTCGCAAAGATGATAAAGACTTTGTATCAGGTTAAATCAAAGAAGGGAGCTAATTGATCAACAGTAAGTCAAGAAAACATTTATTAGCAGTAATAATTTAACAAAGGTATCATAACATGGTGAGCACAAAACCAGACAAGTAACATGGCAACATATTTAATAACAAGATAATGAGTCTACTAAGGCATACATAATTAACTAGTTCTTAAGTAAAAGTATCAAAGCATGCTTAATGTTAAAATATAATCCTAAGTTACACAGAGTTAAGCAAATTTCACTAATTGATTTACTAAGTTCAACATGTCCAAAATACAGAATGTAACTAGTCTAATAACAGTAACATATTAAACGAGTAATGAAGTAGAAAGGATTCAATAACTTACTTGTTCAGATGAAATAGAAAAGGAATCTAACAATGAACAATTGTCACCAACAGAAGCAAACAATAGAGGATTTCTGTCCTTGGCTTCCAGCCGTCCAGGAATCAAAGCACAGAATAGTAGCTATAGAATAACAGTGTATAGTTTGTTTAGGGTGGTGAGAATATTTCGAATTCTGAGTCTCTTTAAAGGGGAATTGGGGAGGGGTTTAAATAGCACTGAATTAGAACACACAAATATGCCAATAATTAGTCAAAGTACTGGAAAGGAAAGAACTTACAGTTAATAAGGAAAGAAAAATTTGAAACCCTAATTTAGGGGCGGCGGGGTAAGGAGAATGAGGGGATTAGGGGCGGCAGGGTTTGGAGCATGAGGGGATTAGGGTTGGGGCGATTAATTAAAATGGGGGGGAATAAATAAGGGTCGTTGGGTTTGGAGAATGAGGAGATTAGGGTTGGGGCGATTAATTAAAATGGGGGGGGGGAATAAATAAGGGTCGTTGATCTTGAAAGATCAACGGCCAGGATTTAAAGGAGATTAGGTCGGGTATAAAACGGGTATGGGGACTGGGCTAGGTGTTGGGCTGGGTATTTAGCTAATTGGACTGGGGGTTGGTCCGAAAATAGGCTATTATTTAAATACCCAAATTTAATTAATCAATAATTTGAAAAAATAATAAATAAATAAAAATATCATTTGTGCATACAAACAAATAAAAACAGTTATCTAACATTATAAAGTATAAAAAGATTATTTTGGCATAAATAAAGTAACTATAAATACATATAGGCCATTATTGTAAATGTCCAATTTTAGCCTTTAAAACTGCAAATGTAATTATGATAAATATGTTAAAAATATTCAAAACCTAATATGGGTGAAAATGGTGAAATTAATGATAAAATCATCATAAAATAATCTGTGAGTTAATTAATGAGTATCTATATAATAAAAAATACAGGAATAAATTAATTTAAAACCTTTAAAAATTATAGAAATTATGAAAAGAGGTTGTATATGTCTATAAATCAAGTGATGGTGCATATGTACTATTTTTAAAGTGTATATATATATATATATATATATATATATATATATATATATATATATATATATATATATATATTTAAAAAATATGAGAGAAAAATTGGGTTTCAACACTCTTCACTTGAAAATTTCATAGCCATCCATAAACTTCTATCATATTTCTTTAAATTGATATTTATCATTAGCCTTTTATCTTTTCTTAAATAAACGATATATGGTGCAAGCGGAAGTAGGAAGCTTACAATGGATGAAATTATGCAGAAGTGGGAGGGTTTGAAGTCTGATTGGAACAATAACGTACCGATGGTTAATCTTGTGCATAAGTGGGATCAAATAAAGACTGATTTGGAGAGAATCAGACCATAGTTGTTTTGCCGATGAATCATTCCAGAACAGGCTTAACCTCGAACACAATTGTGAAGGTTATTCAACCTCGTTTGACAATGTTGTCCAGCAGTTTGATTGTTTTAAGTTTCCCATCTGGGACGACTATGCCAAGCTGCAAAACAACTTGAACAATTTTCCTTTTTTTATGGACAGAGTAATAGTTGAACAAAATCAGTTGCGTGTTGAATTCAACAAGTTGAAGAGTGATCTCATGGACTTTGTGGTCTTTTCCCGAGTATCTTATAGTTATCTATGATTCTGATGATGATGAGATATTTCGAGAAATTGATGAGTATTGTTCTGATGATGGTGATGATGCTTAGTTTTTGTAATCCTTTTTTTTATGTTTTTATTATGTATTTTTTTGTTAATGTTTTTTATGAGTCTTCTTTTTGTTTTGTCAATGTTTTGATGATGGACATGTTTTGTTAATGTTTATGTTGTTATATATATGAAAATCTTTGTTATGTTTTTGTGTATAATTTTTAAAAATTTTGAAGGCTGCATTCTGATTTTAATGTAATAACATAGTATGTCAACATAAAACTTCATGTCCTATAAGCTGAAGTTAGCGTATATAAGTTAGAAACTTGAACCTTTTATGCTTAAGTTTTGTCCAGCAGTCTGCAATTTTTGTAATGATTTTTTCCAAACTTCAGAGAAAATATGCTGAAGCCATTTAGTTCATTTTCTAGAACTTCAGTCTAAAGATGCTGAAGTTTTGTTTGTACATGTGTTTCTTTTGTGTGTTGTACGCGTGTGTGTGTGTGTTAAGGATATGTATTTCACTTATAATTTTTTCTCGCTGAAGTCATTGCGTACTTTTTTAAAATACAACCAAACCTGTAAGCCAGCAATAAAAATTAGTGGTTTGTACTTCAGCAATATATAAAAGAGTCCAAGAGCTTTTTTTTTTATTCCTACGAAATAATCACATTTTAAATATATCATACAATAATAAAAGTCTAAATTCAGACCAAGGATTATTAAACATTGGAGTATTTTTCAGCGTGTTTCTTGGAGAATGGATGAGGTGATGGAGAAGACAAGCAAGTTGTTTTGTTATGTCCAATTTGTTTACATCGACTGCATTTGGTAGACTTCAATGGTACTGATTCAGTCATAGGGATATACCTCTTCTTTTGTCTTCTTTCTTGTAAAATCTCTACATCGGGAGGTTTTGTGATCTCAGATTCTACATTTTGTTGAATATCCCATGAATTTTGATCTCCCACGGTATTCACATGTCCTTCATATGTTTTGAACCATGTTTCCTTTGAATACTATTTTGAGCAGTAATCAGATTTCTGCAAATATCTCTTATTAATAGCAGCAATTGTGTGTGGATAGGACAATTCATCAAGTTGGAATTCCAAGCAGTTACAAGTTCTCTTCTTTAAGTCCACAATGAATTCTATTCCTTCACTATTTATTCTAAACAACATTGAATCAAGGTTGAACACCTAAGAAGGAACAAAAAAGTAAGAAAAACTATACTAGTGTATTATTGCTTCAAAAAGAAAAAGTACAAAGTTCTTTTTATATGTAAGCAGTAAATCACTGCAGCAGATATAAAAGGTTGAAGTGATTATGCATTATTTAACTACTTCAGTGAAAACACGCCGAAGTAAATCCTGAAGTTAATAAATATACTCACAAACATTTTGCAAGCCAAGTTCATCTTCTTAGTCACCTCTTCTTCTGCCCATATTGATACTTTGTGAAAAGTTTCATTTGCTTTTTTCACCGTTCGTAAAACCACTCTCCCAACTTTTCTTGGATGAAATCTAACATTCTTAAAACAGGCATCTCTCTCGCTTTTAGTAACACGGAATTCATTGATTCTACCATGTTTGTTGTCAGCATATCATAACGTCACCGTGAGAACCACGATCGAGCCCATCTCTCTGGAGGATCTTCCATTATGTAATTGTATACTTTATTGTCAACACTTTTGAGTTGGGACATTAACTGATTAAAATATTCATGTTTGTATGACCTTGCGGCGATTTGAAAAAGTTTTATTATCGTGGCTTTTCAGTGTCTTTGCTTTAATTTTTTCTCAAAGTGATAGAGGCAGATACTATGGTGAGCTTAAGGATAAACTTTTCTAATCCCATTGGCGATCGATTGGTTTCTATCTGACAAGAAAACCAGTTCACGACGGACTTGAATTGCTTTTTTCATTTCCCCGAAGAACCAAATGTGTGCCTCATTGTTTTCTGAATCTGTTACACCAAAATATAGAGGAAAGATTTGATTGTTTGCATCCTTTGATACAAAAAGAAATCGAACGCCACCATATTTTGATTTTAAAAATGTTGCATCTACTGCAATAACGGATCTACAATAGCATCAACCAGTTATTGATGTCGCAGGAGCGAAGAACACGTAAGAAAATTTGTACAGTGACACACAAAAAAATAAATCATAAGGTGTGAAGTTTTTCAAATAGGAACATTTGAAACTTCAGGCTGATGGTTAGTATTGTTTTGCTTACTGATTCTGCTCATCTCTTTTTATGCTTGTGTATGTTTCTAGGATTCTATGCACCATCATGTGTAGGTATGATGGAAGAATCTGGTAGTTCTCTTTCAGTGTTCCCCTTATGCAAGCAATAGCTTTTTGAATAGCGCGCCATGCCTTTTGATATCCAATGTCAATTCCAAATTTCTTTTTTATTTCATTTTCTACGAAGGCTGGTGTAGCCTCTATCTTTTTGTCTCAAATATGTTCTAAAATTTGTTCACGTATAAAATTTGATGTAGTATGCTTCTGATCTGATTTTCTTGCATCAACAGAGCATTCATGGTTGTTATGATTATTTTATCACCCTCAAAAGTGTGAAATTTTTTATTTTGGCAGCACGTACATTCCAACCACATTTGTCCACGATGCATTTCAGCTCATATCTCTTTGAACATGATCTAACAGCAGTGAATTCAACTTTTTGGTTTATCTCCAAGCTGCAGAAAAATTTAGTCATATTTTTCTTGTTCTCAAAAATTGATCCTACTCTTACTTCCTTAGGAAATGCATCGTGCCTAAGTATTTTACATGGTGGAGATTCTTTCAGCTTTCTCCTCACTCTTTTTCTGGATTTCTTAGAAGCACTAGAAGTTTCAGCAATTTTTTCAATTGTATCTGATGCTATCGGTATAAATTCCATGTTTTCTTCATCTTCGTTGTTGCTTATCATTGTAGAAGGTAACAAAAAACATTGTTGGATTGTGTGTTAGTTTTCAATTTGCATTATTATCTGTCCTTCTTCTTCTTGGTCGTCGACAAACTGGTATAAATTTATTGTAGCGGCGGGTAATTGTTGTAGCATTCTATATTCTGAAGCAGCTGTAATGTTAGAAGGTTGTTTCTCGTTGTCTACTTCCATTATTGGTTGTCCCAATTCATGTTGATAATCAACAAATTGATCTGAATCTATTGTATATGCAAGGGATGGTTTGAATGTTGCAGATTCTAAAGTACCTATATTGTCAGAAATATGTTGTATTTTTTCGATGACAAAATGGCAATTCTTGTAGGCTGAATCAGTTGTTAGCAAATGTATACAGGTATTGAGTTCTTCATCTGAAGTTACAAGCATACCTTGTCTTGTATTTAGTTTGATATCAAACCATACCTTTAGTGAATATCTGCTTGAATCAATATTGAATCCAGGACAAAACTTCAACATATTTAGTGTTGAAGTATTAGCAAATGAACTAAAAAACTTCAGCATCTTCTGCTGAAGTTTGTGAAAAAGCTCATGACAAAACTATTGAATCTAGGACAAAACTTCAGCATATTTTGGTGCTAAGTATTTGCAAATGAACTAAAAAACTTCAGCATCTTCTGCTAAAGTTTTTGAAAAAGCTCATGACAAAACTATTGAGTCCAGGACAAAACTTCAGCATATTTAAGTGCTGAAGTATTTTGCCAATGAACTAAAAACTTCAGCTTGTTTACACTGCAAGACAAAGATTTCATCATTTTGGTGTGAAGGTTTAGCAAATTATGTAAAAACTCAGCTTGTTTAGTATCATGTGTTTAGCAAACAAACCAAAAACTTCAGCATGAATACTATTAAATGTCTATGTGTTCTGCATTTAACAGTATTCATAATCAAGAATTTTTAGCTTTTACGTTAAATTATAGCTTGACTTTAGAATTCAACGTGAAACAAATTTATTCTATATCATTTATGTAAAGTTTTTGAAGATCTATCAGTTAAAAGTTGGTGTTTCGTCCGTCAAACTACTTTATGCAACTGTGATTAAAATATATAGGTTGATTGATTAAAACGTAAAAAAGCATGATAAATTCATAAAGATCAATCAGTTTCAAAAAACTAATTTGAATTCTGAAGATGATTTGCAATACTTACAATGCATTTTGTAATTTGATTTTTGAAGATGATTTGAATTTGGAATTTGAATTTGGTTGTGATTATGGCAGATGCGAGAGAAGATCTAAGAGAGGGGCGGAGAGAGATGGAGGGAGAACCGTAAAGTGGTTTATGTGTGATGCATCTTTTATAGGTTTCGTCAAGGGTATAATGCTCATACTATTACAGATGTTTTGTCAACCGGGTATCAAATTAATAATTTTTAAAATTAGGATTTAAGTTAAAAGGTGGCGCAAATATAGGGCATGGCTGCAAATTGCCCCGATAGAGAACTCTTCATATCAAGCTCATACAATAACTTGGAAATTATAATATGAACTTGTTATGAATCATTAAATTACACCATGTAATGCAAAAAAAATTACATTATCAGTGCATTTAAGATATAAAAAATTATTTATTCAATTAGATAACAAGTTGATGCGTGGCTAGAATTCATGGTTTAACACGTTATGTGCCTTACATTTTATGTGCGTTAATGATAAAAATACACTTTTAATGTGCATAATGGAGTCTATTTCATGTGTAGGTGAATTGGAGATGGAAGTATAACTAAATAGATGTAAATACATCAAAAATACGCTCAAGAGTCGAAAAGGAGAAACTCGGGCTATAGTGGGGCGTTAGACCCATAAAGACAGGCCTAGCCTGGCTATAGTGGGGCATTAGACCCATAAAGCTAGGCCTAGCCTGGCTATAATGGGGCGTTTGGGGCTTAACGCCTGGGTCCCGGGTCCGGTCAATTCCGAGTTTTGAAGGTTTTAAGTGTTTTCCGGTTTGAATAGAAGTCTCCTACATGCTTAGGATTTATCCCAAACATATAAATAGACCCAAAAACACAACTTGAAAGGAGGAAGCCATTGAAGTGAAGAAAAACCTGTGGATTACCACTCAGTGAAGCACGCATTGATTTTTATAGCTCTTATTTATCATTTTGTAGTTCAATTATGCAAGTTATTTTAGAATTGATTCTTATGAATATGAGTAGCTAATTTTCTTAATCTAGGGTTTGGTGGAACA
>ML311220.1:0-17088 GCA_005239505.1 Nicotiana paniculata
AAATGTAAGGTATATCACATGTTAAACTATGCAATTTAGTCTCGCATCACTAAGCCCTGCCTCCTCAACTGCATAAGGCTAAGCTCTGCCTTCCCTTTGCATGAGACTAAGAACTGTCTCAACCTTGCATGAGGCTAAGCCCTGCCTCCTCAACTGCATAAGGCTAAGCTCTGCCTTCCCTTTGCATGAGACTAAGCACTGTCTCAACCTTGCATGAGGCTAAGCTATGCCTCTTCAACTGCATAAGGCTAAGCTCTGCCTTCCCCTTGCATGAGACTAAGCCCTGCCTCCTCAACTGCATAAGACTAAGCTCTGCCTTTCCTTTGCATGAGACTAAGCATTGTCCCAACCTTGCATGAGGCTAAGCCCTGCCTTCTCAACTTCATAAGGCTAAGCTTTGTCTTCCCTTTGCATAAGGCTAAGCACTGTCTCCATCTTGCATGAGGCTAAGCCCTGCCCCCTCAATTTCATAAGGCTAAGCATTGCCTTTCCCTTGCATGAGACTAAGCATTGTCTCGAATCTTGCGCGAGTCTAAGCCCTACCTCCTCAATTGCATAAGTCTAAGCTTTTCCTTCTCATTTCATGAGACCAAGCACTATCTCCATCTTGCAAGAGGCTAAGCTCTGCCTTCCCCTTGCATGAGACTAAGCATTGTCTCAAATCTTGCATGACACTAAGCCCTGCCTCCTCAACTGCATAAGGCTAAGCTCTGCCTTCCCAGTACGAGACTAAGCATTGTCTCTCCTTTCATGGCCACAAATGTTGTTCTATTCCAAAACCCTGCATTATTTTCTTCTCTCGGGGCTAAGCTCTGCCTCCGATCTTACACAAGAATAAGCTCTGTCTTGTTTCATCTCAAACATCATGTCTCTACATCTCATGGGCTGAATATAGCTAATTTGTCCAAAGGCTTCATAGTCCGAAGGCATCATCCTCATAGACGGAAGACACCATGCCCTGGACCGAGGATCTCTCAATATTGCACATCATTATTCAAAGGCGTCATAGTTCAAAGGCACCATCTTCATAGCACGAGAATATCATTTCATGGCCTGCGAATCCTTTACCGCACAATTCATGGCTCGGGACGTCATGGTCTAAGGACGTCATCCTCACCGTCCAAAGACAGTCTCCATGGTCCAGGGGGAATTTGCATCATGTTTAAATTCATGCAACAATCTATATGCATGCGTCGTATTTTGAATTTGCAGGTGATCAGGAAGTAATCGTTCTCCTAACTGGAGCCGTCTTTGCTCTAGTTTCCATTCAACGTTCATATCCTTCAATTATTTCAAACGTAACCGACCACCATCCATTACCCATTCTCATCTGATACCCGCTCAAATATCGATAACCATACTCAATCCCAATTTGTCCTATCCAGAATATTTTGTTCGTTGTTACAACAACTCCATCGAATCATTCCACCGTTGGATCCAGAACTACACATGGCCTGAATCCTTTAAAACTGGGGATATGTAGGCAGCTCAGAGACCAAGGTCCGGCCTATATTTTTTCAAATCACCCAATTCGGTCAAAATCGGTCATCGTTTCTTTACCCGACAACTTTTTCATCCTTCCTGGGTAAAGAGGGACAATTGTTGATACCCAATTTTTCCCTCATATTTTTCAAATATATTTATATACTTTCAAAATAGTGCATCATCAATTGACTTACAAGCATACACAAGTATTTTTCATAATTTTTAAAGACTTTAATTCAATTTATTTTTGTATTTTGTTATATAAATATCCAATAATTATCCTCCAAATTATTTTTGTGATGATGTATTCATCTAAAACTTATCATTTACACCACTACAAAGTTTTAAAAATTTTAGTGCATTTGTTGTAATTGCATTTACATTTTTAAGGTTAAAATTACACATTTTGCAATAATGGCCCATGAATGTTTAATTGCATTATTTATGCAAAAAATAACCTTTTATATTTTTATAGTTTAAATAATTATTTTTAATCATGTTTATGCAAAAATGATATTTTTTTAGTTATTTGTTATTTTTATAATTAATTTTTTTATTAAATTGGATATTTAAAATCTGGCTCCAATTTTCAATTAAATATGGACCCAAACACTACCCAAACCAACCCAATACCCCTGGTCTAATTTCCCTTACCCACTTAATAAACCGACCCAAAGCTGCTATTCTNCATTTTCCAAAACATGTCGCATCTATTTCCCTCCTCTGATGAACCCTAATTCCGCCGCCTCACTAAAATCCCCCTAATCCCATTCCTAATGGGATTCTTTCCCCATTCACTTACCATTTAGATGTTTTTCCTTTATTTGGTGATTCTTTATAGAATAAATTAAGTACTTGCCTAAACATGGAAAATACCCCATTTTGATTCTGTCCTAATCGATTTTTACCTCTTGAATCTAGACAACCTTAAGTCCAAACGCGTTATTTTGTACGATATGAGCCCGATTCGCTCGTATCTTTCCGATTCCGTAAGGTTAGGGTTTCCGATTCTCTTTTGATTCAAACCAAAACTGGTTCAAGCTTTGATTTTTAGCATTATTTCGTCATTATTCACCCTATTATGTGTAAATCTGCCTATTTTTGTTAATTTCTTTTACTTACCCAAATTAGGGTTTCAGATCTTCTTTAATTGAACCAAATCTAGTTCAATTCTGTGTTTCTTTTTGAATAATCTCCTGTCTATGTTCATTTTATGCTAATATGTGATTTTTTGCATTTATTTTGTGCCAATTTTGTGGTTTACCTAAAATTAGGGTTTCAGACCCTTTTTACTTGAACCAAATCTGGTTTGATTATGTGCTTCTTTTGAATAATTTCTCGTCTAAAATTAGGGTTTCAGACCCTATTATAACTATGAATCTGCTTATGAACTTGCCTTGTTAGCATGTGATTGAGTTTAATTCCCAAAACTTGACTAAGTTTTCTTAAGTTCAAGCATTTCTTCTATTTGTTTGTATATATGTGTTCTATCCCTTTAGTGAAATTCTTTGAATCCCTCTTATTCCTTTACTATCCGCCCTTTCTGAATCCTCATTCTTAGCCGGCTGAAAGCCAAGGATATTTAGGTTCTGTCCTCTGAACTCCCTAGTTTGAGCACTGGTCAGGATCTATATGAGACCCTTGTGAACTCTGACACACTAGGATCTGGTCCCTAGTCTTTCCTTGAACTGTTTCTGATCAATCTCTTTAGTGTGAGCACTACCCTGGGTTCTTGAAGCCCTTGGGAACTCTGACACACTAGGGATTTGGGTTCTGTATGTTCAGCCTTGAGATATGGGTGAATCACTCAACAACTGGTTATGTTGTATCTATGAACATGGATTTTGGAGCTATTGTGAGTTGAAGGTCTGGCCTGTCCGGGTGTATTTGGGCCTGTTGTAGGCTGCCTATAGTTATACTTACTTTGTAATTTATCACATTAAATTCTGGTCTATAATAATTATTTGTAACAACAATTCTGGGGTGTTAGTGAAATTTGGAAGGGGTTCTTATTTTACATTTGCAATAAAGTTGAGTAGAAATCCTGCCTATAGGTTCGATACTCTGTTTTCAAATGTTATATGTTAGAAATCATGCCCATAGGTGCCTTATTATTTTTAGTCATTATGTGCTAGCAGCCATGTCCATAGGCTCATTGCTTGGTTCAATTATGTTCTGTTAGAGACCACGCTTATAGGAAATGATGTGATCTAATATGTGTGAAAATGCCTGCTTACATATTGTTCTGTTCAATTGTAGAAATCCTACCTATAGGATCTAAAACTGGATAAAATTATAGAAATCATGCCTATAGGATCTAAAACTGGATCAAATTGTAGTATGCACGTTTATAGGCCTGAATTTGTTTAATTATCATTTCTGCCCGTTTACTCATGAGTTTCCAAATATTGTGTGTCGCGCCCCCCTTTTTCCTCTCCTTTTGGATTGGTCAGGGTTTTCGACATTATTGGGACAACTCGTTTCCTTTTGGGAAAGAGGGGATAATGAGTTCGAAGAGTCGCCACCTAACGAATTAAGGTGCGTTAGGGCACCTATTAAGGGTCATTCATGACATAATTGCATAACCAGATATTGGGTAAGGGTTTGAAATTACTTCAAGGGGAAGGTGTTAGGCACCCCTCAAAGTCCACAACTGTGAGTCCCGGCCAAATATACTTTGTGAATTCATTCAAGTAGAAAATAAACAGTCTAAGCACACATATATAAACAAATAAAGGTCTTAACAGATTAGCAATCCAAGCACACATATGTAAACAAATAAAGATCTTAACAGATTAGCAGTCCAAGCACACATATGTAAAGGATAAGGGAGGTCCTAGGTTGTTTATCCTATAGGATCATATATGTGCAATGCCCGGTAATCACTCCTCAATGAGGGGCTACACGTTGCATTAGCGCACAGATCATCATATCCTTTTTCTACCCATTGTCCCACCCCTTAACGTTTATTAAGCGAGTTTTGTTTAATGAGCTCTATACGTGTTGTTACCCATCCCTTCTTTGGGGTCCCGGAGGAGTTTAGGACCTCTAGTATACTGGCATTTCTAGACAAACCCCTATTATTTTTTAAAAAGGGAAAAACTAGGCGACAAGCAAGAACAAGTAGGACTAGCACATAAGTGACAAAAACAGTTAAGAGGCTCAGATTCACCTCCACACATAATGCAAATAAACAACACGTCTCAAACCACAGACAAAGGCAGCTTTTTATTAGAGAAAGAATCCTAAGACAGGGTATCTAAGTGAACATTAATATACAGAACATGCAACACTGTGTCATAATGCAATGGAAGGGTCCTAATCAATTTGCATACTGATTTTAAGACCCGTAGGACTTTAAGCAGTAAATACAATCAACACGCAATTTCCAGTTTATAAAGATTAACTACCTAAGGCTTTCCTAGGCGTGGGATTGTGCAATCACAATTACAATATATTTTTATCAGTTTAGAAATCGTTTAACCTACAAACATGTTGTTCTAAGTGACACAGACTTTTAAAAGGGAATTTGCACCGGCTTATGCTTAGAAAACATATCCCTATATGTGACACTGTTTTTATGCCTTTTAAGATTGGTGACTAATTTTAATGGAACTAGGCGTAATCAAATGAATGCAAGTAGAATTCCTAGAACATGATATCTAAATGCATAGAGGAATGATAGCTTCATTACGACAATGTTATTAGCCTAACAGCAGGATTTCTAAGTGAAAGCACTTATGCAAACTTGAAGCATGGATTAGTAATATGCTAAAATAATAAAACGTGAAGCCCTAAGAATATGATATCTAATGCATGTTTAGCATGATTTGGATGCAAATGAACACATCAGTCCTAAGACATGACTTCTAATGCAGATTTGTAGAATATAAAGCCTAGGAACATGGTTTCTTCCCCATTTTTACCCACAATACCATACGCTACCCTCTCTTTTCACTAATCACCCCAATATCTGCTTACAAATTAATTATTACTGACCAATGGCTGAATGAATTACATAAATAAATAAAAATAGAAGAAGTTAAACAATAGGGAGCCTGAAGTAGACTCAAATACGACCCGAAGATACTAGGCCTTCAGCAGTCTCAAATGCCAAGGATTTCAGAACCAATTTCATGTCCAGGTGTGTCAGAGTTCCCTAAGGACCTCAAGGATCCGGGGCAGTGCTCACACCCAGACTTTTCATAACAAGAACTGAGTAAGTGCAGTGTGCCAGAGTTCCGAGGAATCTCAAGGATCCCAAGGAAGTACACACACTGGAGGGGCAGAACCTATTGACCTAAGATTGAAGTGAGAGTGCTTGACATAGTTTTGAAAGATTTTTAGTGAGAAAACGGTGTAGAGATAACTCTAGGAGTGAAACGGTTTTCTAAAAATAGGAACTAGGTTAGTAGTAAAACAGTTTGGGAAAAGTACTAAAACACTTTTGAAATCAGAACACAAACCAATTGGTCATAGAACAACCAGATTCAAAAACACTTGGCAAACAGATTCCACACAGGGATAATGGGGTTGGGGACACATAGAATACACATTAAGGAACACATGAACAGGGTACATGGAGGCATATAGACAAAAAATGCATAGAACACTTAGGATTTTTTATAGAATTAACAGGTTAGTCATGATAGTAGGTAATTGGGGGCATAGAGCAAGGATGCAGTAAAGCCATGTTGAAAGAAATGGGGTACTTGGCAGAATTAGACACACAATTAAGGTCAATCGAATACCCTAAGAGACTAGGTGACTTAACATGATCTCTTCAGTGAAGAGGAATAGGCAGGGACTGAATAAACATGCAAAACAAGCATCACATAGGCAATTACAGTTTGGACATGCTAATTACACACTGAACAAAACAAGATCTAGACATTCTAAGCAAAGCAGTAAACAGGAACAGGGATTGAATTCATAACTAATGAACTAGTGCAGGAATGAAACACATAGAGTTAGGTTTCAAAATTTAACTAGAGACATACCAATTGAAGAAAAGAGTGCAGAATATAAAGCAGGTGTATTTCCAATATCTAGCATTGGCTTGCAGCCGGCTAGATCAAAAGTTAACACAAGTAGCAGAGAAAGAAAAGAGTGTTTGAGTGTGAGTGTGTGTTTGTGTTTGTGAACTTGTGTCCTTTTTTCTTAAGAAGTGGAGCAAGGGAGTTTATATAGTAGTTCAAGAGTAGAGAAAATAAGGTAAAAGAAATCAGAAGCCAGCAATTAAAGAAATCACAGAATCCAATCACATAAGGATTTTAGAATAGACTCCTTTAATTAAGGGTGATTGACCAAACGGTAATAATCAGGGATTTAATTAAGGCAATAAGTTCAAATCAAACCAAATAAGGGAGTTCAGAATAATCAGGGGTCTAATTAAGGCAAGATAATCATGTAAAAGAATCAGTAGATATTACAGGCAAATTAAATAAGGCAAGAACGACTAATTAAGGGAATAAACAAGGAAATAATCAAGAATTATGCACATGAATTTTTAATAGAGTGAATCAGTCAATCAAAATTTCAAAGTAGTACTGATTTCTGGGGAAAAAGATATCAACTTCCACAAATAGAGAATGAGCTAAGTAAAACTTCAGAAACACATAGAAGTTAGTCCGGAAATCGACTCAGAAACCCTAATAGAGATGAACTAGGGTAAAAATCATAAGACACTGAATTAGACTAAGAAGAAATCATGAAAGTCAAAGCACAAAACGAAACAATGCCACAAGTAACACGGAAAACCCAAAATCGAAGGAAAATATAAGAAAATTAGGGTTATAGCATAAATCGACTAGGGTTTAGCAAACTCAAAATAAATCGGTCAAGCACATAAAATAGAAGATTAAACATTCAAAATCAGAAAACTTTAGGAAAAGATGATTTCCAGTAAACCCTAGTTTTAGGAAAATGGAAAATCACTTGAAAAACCAGAAAACTTTCAAGGAAACATGTGAGATAGGTTCGATTCATCTCAGATGTGTACAGATATGAGAAGATCGAAGATAGAAATTAGGGTTTTGAGAAAATAGCATAGAAATGAAGAAGAAGCTTACAAAATCCATAGGTTTAGGCAAAAGTAAGAAGATCTTACTAGAGATCGAACCAGAACGGCCTGAAATAGGCAAGCAAAAGCCAATGTCGTAAGTGGACTGACCCTGGTCCACTTAGAAGATCTTACTAGAGATCGAACCAGAACGGCCTGAAATAGGCAAGCAAAAGCCAATGTCGTAAGTGGACTGACCCTGGTCCACTTAGAAGATCTTACTAGAGATCGAACCAGAACGGCCTGAAACAGGGAAGCAAAAGCCAATGTCGTAAGTGGACTGCCTGGTCCCTTGAGGACTTTAGAGACAAGTAATACCAGCATAAGAGAGCCATGAGAGGCCTGAGGGTGGTGAGGAACCACCATGGTTAACGATGGAGAGTGGCAGCAAGGTGAGATTAGGGTTAGGGCAGAGAGGATTTGGAGAAGAGAGTGAAGTGTGACGGCAGAGAGGGTGAGAAAATGAGGGGTTTGGGAAGGGGTCATTTGGGTTTAATTAAGGTAAGGGGGATCTGGACCGTTGATCAAAATGATCAACGGTCAGGATTGGACGGGGTATTAAGTCGGGCAGGTTAATGTTTGGGCCTGGGGGTCTTGGGCTAGTTATAAGGTATTTGGGTTGGTTATATAGACTATAATTGAAATAAAATGGGGTTATTTGTTAAATACCAAAATAATTTAATTAAAATAATTTGATGAAGTAATTACTAATTATAAAATGAATTTAATGCATAAAAATATTTCAAAAATGATTATTTGGTATTTTAAGATGCAAAAGACTAATTCTGGTAAAAATAGTACAAAATTATATGCATGGGCTATAATTGCAATTATAGCCAAAAGGTGCCAATTTGGATATTTATGGAATAATTTGGTCTTAATAGGACCATAGACAATAAATTAAATCAAGAAATATTTTTGCAATCATTTGTGATGCAATTTTGTAATTATTTATTAAGAATAAAATACTGGGCAAATTAATAAAATATGTAGAAAATTGCGGGAAAATACCAATTGATGCTAATGCATGATTTTGAAGACATATATGCATTTTGAAATATTTTTTAGGAAAAATTGGGTATCACCACTGTGTTGTTACCCTCACTAGAAAACATGTCTATAGCATTAAAACAAATAATTCTGGATCTGTTTCTGTGACTTGCCACTATTTACTATCGCATAAAACGCCTAGATACCATTCTAGTAGGCTTAATCATATTATGCTAAAATTTGTAGGCAAACTTATGTAGGTTCTACTAATCGCATTAAGAAACTGATTTTGTACATGACTGTCTGCTCGTTCATTCAATATCACATAGATATCATGCCTATAGGATCCTGCAATTAATAAAATTTGTCAATGTTAACCACTTATATGTGCATTTGAATGTCTAAATGCGGAGTCTAACTTGGGCCCATACTTGTTTCAATTTGGAATTCCTAAATGTTTTTGTCCGTCGCTTAGTATTTTCCTTTTGAGCAGCCTAAGTTAAGGTCTAGAACATCCCTGAAATAGAGGTCCAAATGCCTCCTAGACTACAGGTATGGGACAGGTAGTGCACGCATAGGGCACGACTTAGAATTAAATAGAGCGCTTTAGGTAAACAATTTAAAAATTGTAATCGGGTAGCAGGAGATGATAGTCTGTGCTCGCTGAATAATATGAGTAACACCCGTCTTGAAGGACTTACGAATATTATTTATGTTGCACAGGGTGATCCTTTAGGCTAAAAAACTTAGGACCCCCCCCCCCAATTTCTATTAAGATAATTCTTTATTTGTCCAAACTGTTTCTTTTTATCTTAAACTAATTCACATAATTCGAGTTCGCCCGGGACCCACCATTATGGACCTCGAGGAGTGCCTAACACCTTATCCTCAAGGTAATTTGAGACCTTACCTGATATTTGGTGACGCAAACTAGTAAACCCGATTCATTTTCAAATAGGTTCCCTAACGCACCTTAATCCGTTAGGTGGCGACTCTCTCTTTTAATAACCCTTCCTTTAAAAGAGCTGTCAATGTCAAAACCCAATTTCATGAGAAAAAGGGGCGCGACAGCCATGGCATGTCCCGTGTTGTTCCCACCCTTCGGGTTCACCATCGTGTCACTTGGTAGTGCTCCTTTAGGAAGAGTGTTTAAAGCTTGCGATATTTGCCCCAATTGAACTTCCAAATTGCGAATTGAAGTGTTGTGAGAGGCTAGTTGAGAATCGGAGTTGGTTCTCCATCATTAGTTTGAACATTTTCTCAATTCGCCCCATCTCATTATTGGAAGATCTAGGTCCATGAGACGAATAAAGAGGCGGGTTGCTTGGTTGTTGATACATCGAGGGCCTTTGAATTCCCGACCCCCTATTCCCTTGGTTATTGTTCCAACCCCCTTGGTTGTTGCCTCCTCAATATCCTTGATTGTTTCCAGTCCAATTGCCTTGGTTGCTTTGATTTTTCCAATTACCTTGGTTGTTTTGATTGTTCCAATTACCTTGGTTGTTACCACCACTCCAATTGCCTTGGTAGTTTGAGTTCTAATTCTCTTGATTACCTTTATATCGCCATTGTTGTTTATTCGGGCCTTGAGAGTAGTTTCTTTTCCCTTGGAAGTTGTTCACATATTTTACTTCCTCCACTTGTTCATTGTATGATTCATCTTGGTCAAACCCACTATCTTCTTGCGCATATTGTTCCGCACGGTTTTGCACTTGTTGACCCTTTTTCCTTCGCTTGTTCACCATCATATTTACACCTTCCATTGAATTTACTTGCTTAGGACCTTGAACTTGTTGAAGTTGAGCTTTGGATAATCGATTCATTGTGGTGGTCAACTCCGCAATTGCTTGCCCATGATCATGCAATTCTTTATGTAGGTGAATCACATTTGGATCACCTTGAGGAACATTTTCTCTACTTTGCCATGCCGATGAAGTATCCGCCATTTCATCTATCTCACAAGCTTCAGCATATGATGTTGTCATGAAATTTTCACCGGCAAGTTGGTTGTCCACGCATTGATTGGTAGTATTGATCCTCCTATAGAAAGTTTGTTGAATCATAGCCTCCGTCATGTCATTGTTTGGGAACTCTTTCACCATAGTACGGTACCTCTCCCATATCTCGTGAAAAGGCTCATTGGGTTCTTGCTTGAAAGCTAGAATCTCGTCTCTAAGAGTAGCCATAAAGAACTCGGCAATGAATTCCTCCGCCAATTCATCCCATGTACGGATAGAATGGTTTGGAAATCTTTCTAGACAATCCAAGGCCTTACCCCATACAGAGAAGGGGAATAGCGTCAACCATAAAGCATCCTCAGAGATGTTGGTCTGTTTACTCCCCCCGCAAGTGTCCACAAACCCCTTCAAGTGTTTGTATGCATTTTGACTCGGGGCCCCGATGAAGAATCCTCGTTGCTCTAGCAATGTGAGCATAACATTAGTGATTTGGAAATTGCCCGCCCTAATGCGGGACGGGATTATGGCACTTGCATATCCATCATTTGGCAACACACGTTGTGGAGTCGCTCTTGGTGGAGGTGGGGGAGGGACGGGAACATTGTCATGAGGTGGTCGGCCTCGTCTATTTGCTTGAGGTTCAAGAGGAACCTCATCGACTTGGTCATCATCCACATCCACCCCCAATGGCGAGTTCCCAAGAGGATCATTGTTGTTGAGAGCCATTTTTGTACCTATAATTGTTTCACAAAAAATTTAGTAACCCGAAAGGAAAGGAAGACAAGTCACACATAAAACCAAATATATAGCTAAATCTGTTTTTAGCTCCCCGTCAATGGCGCCAAAAATTGATCTCGCCCAAATCACACCTCAGTTTGGGTTTGTGAAGGGTCGATTGCAATAATAATTACCCAACTAGGAGTTGGGATCGAATCCATAAGGAGCGTAGATGGAATTAGGTATATATTCGGACGAAGCGCGTAAAGTGTATATGATGCACTTCCACAAATTATGTTTTGATTCTACTTCTAAATTATGCTACGTTTTGCAAATGTAAAGCTAGAGAATAATATTTTGGTGTTTTTTACAAGTATGTAAAAGATCTAGGGTTGTGACTTCCACCTAGGTGTTTGCCTAAACGGTTGCGGGCTTTAGAGAGGCTTTCGTTGGTCGGGGTGTAATATAGCAATCAACACACAATTACCCACTTAATACCTCTCGGTAATAGAGTGGTTTTGCGCAATTTGGCTTTCTCAAGTCCAAATGGATAATTCACAAAACAGTTGATAAATGCTCAAGTCAGGTTTTATTATCTCTAGATTTAACTCTTTAATTAGGACTATGAATTTCTTAAGTTCATCCCAATTTCTTGTTAGCCAAGTTTCCCTTAACTAAGTCTCTCTTTCTCAAGTAGAGACTAAGTCAAAGAGGCTTGAATCAATGTTTGCAACCATTAGCAAGAACTAGGCTAAATATTACACACCCAACCATAAACAAGCCCTAAATCAAACACCCATTAGGTACACACACTAGGGTTGGGTCACAACTCTAGCTAGAAATTTAGCTACTCATAGTGATGAAGAAAATAAAAGAAAAGATTATTAAACTCATATTTAATGATAAATAGAAGAAAATCCAATGTAAAATTGACAAGCTATTATAAAGTTTCCTAAAACAGTAAAGAAAAACGGCTACCAACTTTCAGATGTTCAAAACTTAACATATTTTCGTCAAAAAAAGATTATTGAAATTTTTGGACAAATTTGCCCTTTTAGAGGTTCTGCGGCCGCACAATTTTGTGTGCGGTCCGCACTTTGCTGCAACTCTTGACAGGAGTGGCTTCTGCAGCCACACAATGCACTTCTTGAGTTCGGCGGACCGCACAATTCTGAGTGCGGCCGCACAATTATAGTGCGGTCTGCACTTCTTGATGGTCTTAGATGTGGAACTCTCTGATCTTTGTCTTCTGCAGCTGCATAATTATTGTGCGGTCCGCACTTCTCAAAGCAGCTCTGTCAGAATTTCTTCATGATCTGCGACTGACAGAATTCTACAGGCCTTTTTACTTGACTTTTGTCCTTGTTCATAAACACTCCTTCTTGAGTTGAATTTCATTATTTTGTCACATTTTCCAATACTCCTACAAGTAAGCATTTTTTATCAATTTTCGGGAATAACTTTAAATATTTTTGAACTAAAACGAAAGTAAAAAGGGCGCAAATAAGTAGTCAAAATTCTAAGTTATCACACCCTAGTGCACAAGAGGAAGAAGGAGAGCAACAACAAGAAGAAGAAGGACAACAACCTTTGAGAAGATCTGAAAGAGAAAAGGTAGAGTCCACAAGGTATCCTTCTTCGGAGTATATCCTCGTCACTGATGAGGGAAATCCAGAGAATTCCAAGGAGGTGTTATCTCATCCGGAACAAATCCAGTGGATGGAAGCCATGCAAGAAGAGATGAATTCTCTACAGAAGAATGATACGTACGAACTGGTTGAACTTCTAAAAGGCAAAAGACTGCTCAAGTGCAAGTGGATCTTTAAGCTCAAGAAATATGGAAACGGAAAGTTGGTCAAACACAAAGCTCGATTAGTGGTAAAAGGTTTTGAACAGAAGAAGGATATTGATTTGATGAAATCTTCTCACCTGTTATCAAAATGACTTCTATTCGAACAATCTTAAGATTTGTAGCTAGCCTGGATCTTAAAGTGGAGCAGTTAGACGTGAAAACTACATTTCTGCATGTAGATTTGGAAGAAGAGATCTATATGGAGCAGCCAGAAGGTTTTGAAGTAAAGGAGAAGAAACACATGGTGTGCAAGTTGAAAAGAGTCTTTATAGGCTGAAACAAGAGCCTAGGCAGTGATACAAGAAGTTTGACTCATTCATGAGAAGTCAAATGTACACAAATATTTCATATCCATGTGTATACTATAAGAAATTCTCTAACAATAACTTTATCATCTTGTTATTATATGTGGATGACATGATGATTGTAGGACAAGACAAGAAGTTGATTGCCAAGTTGAAGGAAGATTTGTTTAAGTAATTTGACATGAAAGACTTGGGTCCAGCACGAAAAATTCTTGGAATGAAGATTATCCGAGATAGGACAAATAGTAAGTTGTTGTTGTCACAACAAAAGTATATTGAACGTATACTTAAACGCTTCAACATGATGAGTGCTAAACCAGTTAGCACGCCTCTTGCTGGTCATATGAAGTTGAACAAGATAATGTGTCCTACAACAAAGGAAGATAAAGAAATTATGGCTAAAGTTCCATATTCCTGTGTCGTCGGGAGCCTGATGTATGCAATGGTATGTACCAGACCTGATATTGCTCATGCTGTCGGTATTGTTAGCAGTTTCCTAGATAATCCCGGAAAAGAACATTGAAAAGTTGTGAAGTGGATACTTAGGTATCTAAAAGGAACCTCAGACGAATGCTTGTGTTTTGGGAGATCAGATCCAATCTTGAAGGGCTATACCGATGTTGATATGGCCGGTGATACTGATAATAGAAAATCCACTACTGGATATCTATTTACTTTTCTAGGGGGAGCTATATTATGGTAGTCTAAATTGCAGAAGTGTGTTGCACTTTCAACAACTAAAGCAGAATACATTGCCGATACAGAAGTTGGCAAGGTGATGGTATGGCTCAAGCGATTTCTTCGAGAGCTCAGACTACATCAAAACGAGTACATCATCTATTGTGGCGGTCAAAGTGCAATAGTCCTGAGCAAAAACACCATGTATCATGCAAGGACGAAGCATATCGACGTGAGATATCACTGGATTCGAGAAAGAATAGTGGATGGATCTATACAGGTCAAGAAGATCCATACAAGTGAGAATCCTTCGGATATGCTGAGGTGGTACCAAGAGACAAGTCGAGCTATGCAAAGAACTTGTCGGCACTCAAACTAGGACACAGTACTACCTCCTCTAGATGAATGAGACTGGAGGGGGAGATTGATGGAGTCCATCTCATTCAAAAGCCAAAGTAATAGACATGTGCCTAAGGAAAATACTTGGCTGAGAATTTCTTTGGTTTGGCAGCCAACGTTGAATTTTTTTGGTTTGACGGCCAACATTGTTGAATTGTTAACATTGAAGAAAAAAAAGTGTATACAAATTGTCAAATATAGTAGGCTTTAGAGAGTGAGGCTTCAGCTATAAAAGGAGAGATTCGGCTCCCATTTCGACACACTAAACAAAGAGAAAGAGAGTGGTTTACAGAGTAAGAAACAAAATACTCTGTGAGGAATAATATAGAGAGTCTGAGCGGTATAGTAGTGAGGTGGAAAAATCAAAAGAGGGTTATTACTTTTGGGTATTTAGTGTCTTGGAGTATTTTACTCGGTACCACAAATTATAAAATCTTTGCTATAGTGAAATCGGTTGCACCTCTCGGGCCGTAATTTTTCTTTTATTCAAAAGTATTTTCCACGTAAAATCTGATGTTGTTGATCAGCATTTATCATAATCGTATGACCAAACACCATTTTTGAAAAAAGTGAACTTTTCATGGCCAAACGGGCTCTTTAAGTGTCCTCTGTATCAGTTCCTCTACGTGGAACAAAAACTTTTTCATATTGATTTGTATCCCAGTTCTTGACGGCGTGCCTTTATAGTACCCGTGAGAGGATTTTCTTACGTACTTAGATTTAGTAACAACCTCCCCTTCAACGCAGAGAAACATACTATTGTCTAGAATGAAGTTATATTTTTCAGATGACTCTTTTTTTTTTTTTTTTTTAATTAAGGCTATTCACCATTTTCTTGATTTGTAGTTAAATCAATTACCTAGCAGAAAATGTATGTCATTTGTATTGTGTTTCATTCTTCTTTAGCATCATGATCATGAATATAAAAACCAAAATATTTACCTGTACTTCTCATTTCTCAAGCTTATCAATTCAGCATATTCATCATGAATACTATAATACTGCACATAAATAATTTTCACAACTTTTTTACTCGAGTCATTTCAACGTGATGTATAATTCGGAAGGGATATTGTACACACGCTTGAGCCAAAGAATAAAAGTGGTATTACTGAAACCAAGCGATAAAATTCATTATTAACAGAACCATATATGTTAAAAAGGCATGACTTTAGTAGTAAGTCATATAGAAGAGTGAATATTTCAGGCTTCAATCATAAATTAAAGCAATCTCACACAGAGAAGATCTCTGGCCCATCTGAGAATCGTACGAGCAACATAAACAACAGAAGCATCAAGCTTTGATAGGATATCAGCTAAATCGTCAAAATAACAGGATTTATATAACAATAAATACACAAACTATATTTTGTCACATTCATTGAACATGAAGCGAACAAAATGTCTAAGTTTTAATGATACCAAATTCTAATCATTTTATCAAAATAAAAGGCACAGATACATACAAAAATGGAGATGCAGGGGATCGAACCCTGTACCTCTCGCATGCAAAGCGAGCGCTCTACCATTTGAGCTACATCCCCAGCTGTAGCATTTTGTTATAGATAATAATATTTCATCAAGTACGAATTTGTTGTGTAAGTGGTTCTGCATAATGTGGAGACATGAAAAAAGAATAAAAAGACATAAAGTTAGAAAGAAAAAGTTGTAACGCTAAAAGATCCGAAAGAATTAAGAACGAGCAACTACAAGCTATTAAAAAAATATATATAATTGGTGAAAGAAATTTTTTCTTATTGATCTCCACCTGACAAAGACATTTACAACTCTGTAATCATACTATAACTATAATTTAAAATAGACCTAGAAGAATATACTAGTACTATTTTGGAACTTCTATTTTCATGCTTAGTTGTATTAAGCGAGAATTTGTTGAGGGTACTTGATTATACGAATAGATATTTTGTTGAGAGGTCATTAACAAAATATGACTGAAAGCCTTGAGAAATTACTTAACATTTCACAATTGTAAGTCCTGCAACAAAAAGAAAAAGAAATTATTAGTTTGTCCAACGTGTAGTTAAAATTTATACAGCTTCATGTCAGATTTCACACGGAGACTCAATTATGGAGTTTTATCTTGGCGCAGAAAATATGCAAATAGATAAAGATCATTTTGTTTGTTAATTTCTTTCAACGTTTGAGTGTTTGTGTCATCGTGTGCAGGGCTAAGAACTTACCCGCACCGGGTGTGCAAGGGCGGACGCACGCTTACCGATATGGTGTCACGCGACACCATGTTATCGAAAATTTTTATTAGATATATGTATTAATACTGTACGGAAACGAATAACTAGGAAAAAATGACACCATTTGACATAAGTTGTGTCCAGGGGCGGCTCGAGAAGATTGATGGCCTAAAGCTAATTTTTAATCTGAGCCTTTCAGAAGGAAAAATAATTCATCTTTTTTTTTTAAATTGAAGTCTATTTTTCTAGTTTCTTAAGATGTAAAGTTGTTAATAGTTTCTTTTATAAATAATTTAATCTCTCCTAAGATGTTATTGATCTTAGATAACAGAACCAAATTCAGGAATTTTATAACTTGATATTGAAAAAAAATTTGATGTACTAATTGTGAACAACTATTTTTTGACCACACCCAAATTCTATACTATTTTTT